>JAOWMA010000012.1:179058-312871 GCA_025962755.1 Colletotrichum tropicicola | reverse complement strand
TATTAACTTAAGTATAATATATATCTTAATAAATACCCCCTTATAAAAATAGTATTTATATACTATATTATTAACTAACTTCTAAAGTTAAACTAATATTAAAAGACTAATAATTATAAAAAATCTAATAATAATCTAGCCTTTTAAAAAATCTATAAGTATTTTAAAAAGATTTATTAATATTTTTAAAAATAAGATTTTTACTAAAAAGATAAAAAAATAGTTAAATATATCTAAGTTTATACTAAATATTTTAAGAGGGTATAAAAAACTATTAAATAAACTATTAAGTAAAAAGGAGACTTAGGGGTGAGCTTAAAGTAGGGGAGCGAGGGTAAGGGGGGGTGCGGGGGCGTAGATACACAGCTTCCTAAATAAAAATACATTATTACACACTATGTTCCTTCGTAAAGGACGCTCTCTCGCTGCTGGAGTCTGCAGGCGTCTGCACCGGGCCTCTTTTCATGGTTCCAGGCCCCCCCTGCTGCAGCCGACGCTACTGCACAAGAAGGCCGCCGCGACAAACTCATCTAGAGTCCCCTTATTTTTATTTTTATTTATTTTTTATTTTGCATCCCCGGTTGACTGTTGCTTGTGCGGACACAGCATCTGTCGACGCTGTCGTCCAGATTTTTTGTGTGATTCGTGCGTTGGGGGCAATTCGATTCATGTCGGCGTTGGTTGCATTCGGTGTATTGCCTGCCATTTCGACCCCAATTTCCATTTCCCAAGTAAGGTACCGAGGTACCTTCCCTGACCCAAGGTACATGCCTACCTTAGGTAAGTAAGTACCTTGGGTACTAGGTAGGTAGTATCTATCGGCTGTGGCCCCTCCGGAGCTCGGTCCATGAAAGTACCGGGCAGGCAATGGATGGAGGTGTTGACTGTTGACGCTGTCACCACAATAGCGCTTCCGCCAGCCAGGTGTCATTCACGTATGCAGCAGGGCAAGCGGTTGTGGTGGTGCCCATCGCCATATTGGCATCCGGGCCCTGTGTAGTGTGCCTCAGCATGAGTGGTGAGGTGCGCACGCATATGTGGTGTGTGGGTGTGCATGTGCCTGGGCCGCCTGCGACTGTCGCCGTCAAATCAGGACCTCAGCGCTAACGTCGAGTCTGCGCCGACCAACCAGGCCGCGGGAGCAGAGAAGGAAGCGACCAGGCGTAAGGCGTACGGCGGACGGCGTACGGCGTGCTAAGTAGTAGTACCTTAGGGCCCGGGAGTCAAAGTGCCTCCATGGGTTAGGTGCAGCGAGCAAAAAGGCGCTTGGTGTGGCAGAAGGCGCGCGCATTGGGTCTCCCGTCTCGTCTCATGGGAAGGGGAAGGGGAAGACCAGACACAGACAGACCTGGAAGATTAAGAGTGAGAGACATGGGCACGACAGGGCCGGGCAGAGCGCGAGGGTGAGCGTGTGAGTGTGTGAGGGTGAGGGTGAGGGTGAGGGCGAGGGCGAGGATGAGCGTGAGGGTGCGCCCCCAGTGTCGCGAGGCGTCTCCGTACCGTATTGCCATTGTCGGGTGTCCCAGGCAGGGTGGCAGAGGTGCCGTTTCTGGACAAGGTGAGCACCGGAGGAGGGAGGCATTGGACGGATGTTGAGGCCGGGTGCACCTTACCACCCATTCTGGGTGTGTGGATGGGAGTTGGGAGGTTGGGTACCTCGCGCTCTTGCTCCATGCCTCCTCCATGCCTCCATGCCCTGCCAAAAAGCAAGGAAGCTGGGCAGACGAGAAGGGGACGGGGACGAGGACGAGGGCGAGGGCACTGCGATTTCCGGCGTGCGGCAGGAGCTGCTGCTGCTGCTACTGCTACTGCGACTGCTGCAAGAGCAGGCCGCCCCGGGCTGGGTACCTCTCGCAGGTACCTTCCTTGCGCCAGGCACACACTACTGCCACTGCGTATTTCTACGCAGTATCCGTACCCAAGGTAAGGTACCTAGGTAGCATGCTATGTACACTAGGTACGGCGTAGCTGCCCCCAGAGGAGGTACCTCGCGCAGGTACCTGACCTTACCTTACTTACCTAGTACCTTAGTAACCCACCTGGGTCCTGCGGTCCTTCCTTCCTTACGACTGGACCGACCCGTTCCCCCATCTCCACATTTTGCCAAAAAGCCCCCCTTAGCAACGAAACACCACCCCATTCTCTCGTTCTCCTTCTCGAAAGACTGTCTGCTGTCAGTCCCGGATTTCTGCCATCGACCTCGTCGTTTCACCTTTAAACTTCGCAATCCGGCCTGTGCCGTCCCAGAGATTCCCACCCGTCGTTTCGCTCGCTGCGATCTTCTCGGAACTCCTGCTCAGAGAGCCAGAACTCCAACGCGTCCGCTCCCGATCGCTCAATCCGTCCGCCTCCTTGTCTTCGTCCTGCTCCTGACTGCCATTCGGATCCCGTCCTCCGCCTCCTCGAACCTGCTTCGAGCCATCATCAACGATCCCGACCGAAGCCCTTCATCATCACCTCCGTTCTCCAACACATCAATACATCACAATGGCCTCCAAGGTGAGTCGCCGCGACCGCACTCCGCTGCCCTTATCGCCGCCCTCGCCCTCGCCTTCGCCCCTGCCAAGATCCGTTGCTAACCCGTCTCCCCGTCTCGCAGTTCTTGAGGGAGTACAAGCTGGTCGTCGTCGGCGGCGGTGGTGTCGGTAAATCCTGCTTGACCATTCAATTGATTCAGAGCCATTTCGTCGACGAATATGACCCGACAATCGAAGGTGCGTCGCCAGCCTTGACGGCATCCCTCGTCCCCCTGCGACCACATCTCAAATCGCGTGCTAACATGGCCACCCCAACCACAGACTCGTACCGCAAGCAGTGCGTTATCGATGAGGAGGTTGCCCTGCTCGACGTCCTCGACACCGCCGGCCAGGAGGAGTACTCTGCCATGCGAGAGCAGTACATGCGCACCGGGGAGGGCTTCTTGCTGGTCTACTCCATCACGTCGCGACAGAGCTTCGAGGAAATCACCACATTCCAGCAACAGATTCTGAGAGTAAAGGACAAGGACTACTTCCCCATGGTCGTCGTCGGCAACAAGTGCGATTTGGAGGGCGAGAGAGAAGTCACAAGACAAGGTACGTGTTTGCATGCGCCGCTGCGCCGCGACGCCGCATTTTTCCAACCAACCGGTGCATGACAGGTGACTGACTTTTTTTTCCCCTTTCCACAGAGGGAGAGGCTCTCGCCAAGTCCTTCGGCTGCAAGTTCATCGAGACGTCGGCCAAGTCCCGCATCAACGTCGACAAGGCCTTCTACGATATTGTTCGCGAGATCCGAAGATACAACCGCGAGATGCAGGGCTACTCGACCGGCAGCGGCGGCGCCTCTGGCATCAACGGCCCACCGAAGCCCATGGACGTCGAGAACGGCGAGCAAGAAGCAGGATGCTGCTCCAAGTGCGTAATAATGTGAGCGGCTGTTTTCCGGACCTGGAGATGAGCGGGAGGGGTAGTGGCGAACCGAGCGGCCGCAGGCGTGGAATACCCTGACCTTGGCTGGTTGGTGGTCGCTGGCAGATGCTGAACGCACGGTTTCTCCGTCAGGACTCTCGGGCGGTCCAAGCTGGCCTGGCAGAGTCAGGTCGGAGACACACGACATGTTGACGCGGGGATCAATGATCAAAAACTTGTTTGTGTTGCATCGGACGGGGAGTCGGGTTCTGACTTGCTGCACTTTTTTATTGGAACGTGTGTTTCTTTCCAGGACATCTCCATGGGCATGGCCGTGTCTCTGTTGCTGTACACGGGGCGCGGAGACGAGAGCCTCTTGACGCGGCTGTTAGGCGGCTCCTCACCGGGCGTCATGGAGAAAAAATCGGGCGGCGGACATGTTGGTTCGTCGGTCCGGAGATTGTTGGCCGCAAGACCTCGCGAGGGGCAGACTCGAGATTCTTTACGCACTGGGAGGGCTATTTGAGACCAAACATCGGCTTGTCTCTGTCTCTTCTTTATATCGGTACTCCTTTTTCTTTTCATACTGTAATTTCTTCTTTCTTCCGAGACACCGCGAGGTTTTCGAGGTCAGAGTCAGTGGTCAAGTCATACAATTCCCTTTTCGTTAGTTGAACCAGAGGCATGCCTATGCCTGCTTTGAGTTTCTTGTGATTGACATGGAGCTGGCATTGCTCTACGCTGACCCTGGAGTTGGGACCGATCTTGATCATGTGAGTAAGAACTCCTGTGGGTTTAGAATACTGTCTTTAATAGCAATAGGATGTGGTGAGAGTGAGGCCTTGCATGTGTCAAGTCAGTGAACCCAGGTGGATGTGAGTATGTGCATCATGTGTCTGCTGATGAACAGGTCCCCGGGGACTCAACACACGTGAAGCATGCATCCGCAGATTTCGATCTGTCGAGACGAATAACAGAATTTTCATTTCGAAATGTGTGCAACTCAACAACTCACATGCAAATCGGGCAGTCACACTTCCCGCCTCCTTACCTAATGCTGCCAACCTCCTGCATCGTTCTCAACGGCGGCGGTTCCGCTTACAACGATCAATGGGGCCAAGAAGGACGCCAGAACCAGAATGCTTCTTTTTCCATCCGAAACACTGCAAGCCGTCGTCTCACCACTCACCGCCGTGGTGGTATCACCGCTGTCTATGAATCTACCCAATCCCAATACGAGTCCCGCCTCCGGCGTCTCTAACTAAGCCCCTCCCGGCCTTCTCTCACTCGAACCCAATCACGATCCATCACGCCCAGCACGGCTTCTGTAGAGAGCCCGGCTCCTGCGCGCCCAGCAGCATCTCGACGCCGTCCCTCAACTCCGGCTGGTGGCTCTCGCCGACGATGCCCTCGCAGTTCAGGCACAGGTACAACAACGACTCCCCCGTCCCCGACCCCGCGGCGGCGGCGGCGGCGTCGGCGACGGTCTTGCTCGGCGCGGCCTTGCAGAACAGGCACACCTCGTGTCCGAAGTTGGTCACGGCCCACTCGGCCACGAACATGGTGTGCACCATGAGCTGCGCCGCCAGCCGGTACCGGTGGTGCATGCACAGCCGCCGGCCCAGCAGCTTGAGCCCGCACATGCAGCCCGTGAGGGGGTGCGTCGGCCTGCCCTCGATCCCGAAGTCGACGCCGCCGTCCCGCCCGTGGCGGGCGGCGACCTCGACGCACCCCTGGCACGCGTACGCCCGCATCCGCAGGAACTCGCCGCGCGTCAGCGGCTGCGGGCCCTCGAAGAGCCCCCGCTTCGTGGAGGCGTCGCACGCGTCGCACACGGCGTGGCCCTGCGGGCGCACCATGTGCTCGAGGTCCTCGCAGACGGCGGTGCTGGCCGCCGGGCGCGCGCACCGCGCGCCGCCGTCGACGACGACGGGCTGCGTCTGCCACTCCTCGCAGGCCCGCGGGGCGTCCGTGTCGGGCTGCCAGAGGTTGCCGGAGGCGAGGGGCAGGTCGGGGATGTCCTTGAGGACGTTGTAGCCGGGGCGTTTCCACTTGGTGAGGAGGGTGCGGAGGCGCTTCTCGTAGGGCGGCGGGTCGGCGGAGACGTCGGCGAAGGGGCGGCGGAGCGCGGCGGTGCCCGGGTCGTCGGCGAGCTGGAGGAGGAGGCGCTCCGGGCCCTGGACCTGGGCTTGTGCCGGGACGTTGAAGAGCTCGGGGAGGGCGTGGTGGCGGAGGGCGACGGGCACGAAGCGGCTGTCGCGGTAGTAGGCCGTCATGGCGTCCCTGATGTCCCTGACGATGGTGTTTTGGTCCTCGACCTCTACGGCGGGCGCGGGGTCGGCGAAGGCGTCGGCGAGCAGGCCCAGGTCGCAGCCGGACATGTCGATGTCCTCGCCGAGGATCTGCTGGATCTCGTCCTGGTTCTGCGGCCGGCCTTCGAACGGGGCCATGCCCTCGGGCGTGGCGCCGGGGTTGCCAGACTGGACGAAGTCGCTGAGCCACTGCTCGAATTCCTGGCCGCTCTCCATGGCTGCGGCGGCGGCGGCGTTGTCGCCAAAGTGTTGAAGGCCGCCGGACGCTGCGCCGCTCGCCGGCAAGTCGAAGAGCCAGTCCTTTTTGGGGTTCAGCGTGTTGAAGAAGGGGTCGTAGTTTTGGCCAAGGCCATTCTTCTGGGCCGGCATAGGCTGCGCCGCGGCATCGCCAAACGGCCGCGGCGCGAGACGCCGCTGCGCCTCGGCCTGGTGGTACTCCTCAAGCTGCAACGCCGAGGGCGGCACGTCCGACGTCACCCACTTCGGCCTGTTCGGCCCCACCAACACCTCTTCCGGCACGTCCCACCGGTCGCTGTCGACGCCCGCCGGCCCGTAGCCCAGCGACATGTAGTAGTCGGTCGAGTCGGCGCCCAGCGTCCGGTCCCGCCGACACAGCCCGCCGCCGCCCAGGAAGGCGTCGCACTCGGTGCCGTGCCGCACGCAGCTGTCGCACGGCCGCTTGCGGTCGCAGTTGCGGCCGTTGACCCGGCACGGCACGCACGCCAGGAACTGCATCCCCGTGTCGGCCGTGTTGCGGGTCCACCCGATCCACCGGCGGTCCGGGTGCGGCAGCACCGTCGGCGGGCCGCCCGGGTCGCGCCGCACCTGGCAGAGGAGCCCCCACTGCGTGCACTTGTTGCACGCGAAGCCCGCCCGCTCCTCGTACCCGCGGCAGCCCACCACGTTGACCCGGCAGTTGCCGCACCATTCCGTCCCCGAGCGCGCCACGCTCTTGCCGCCGCCGGCGAAGTGGTCGCCGTGGCCCGCGTACACGTACTCGGCCGCGTACTCCCGCCCCGTGTACGGGTCGACGCACGGCACGCCCTTGTCCGCGCACGACGTGCACTTGAACTCGCCGAGCCGGAAGTCCATGATCCACGAGCACGGCGTCCACTTCCTGCGGCCCAGCTGCGGGATGCACGCCTGACAGAGGTGCCGCCACCACGGCCGGCGCCCGGGCGCGAGCACCCCGTCGTCGTCCGGCTCCGGCCGGTTCCACATCTTCTCCGCCGGCTCCGTCCCGCCGAGCACGAGCCCCACGGCGCGGCTCTCCGAGTACGCCTCGCACAGGCGGCCCTCCCTGCGGCACGTCGTGCAGCCGATCTTGACGATGGGGTCGACGTCGCACAGGATGGGCCGGTGCGCGGTGCGCTTCCGCTTGCAGGCCGTGCAGCAGCTCGCCTCGGTGTCCTGGGTCGGGTAGGTCGGGCGGGAGTTGGCGAAGCGCTTCTGCCAGTACTCGCCGCCGCGGACGGTGCAGACGTGGTTCGGGTCCGCGAGGTTGCGGTACTTGTTGCACTGGGAGCACTCGATCTGCTCGTCGTGGTTCGCGTCGCAGGGGGCGCCGCGGCGGCCGCCGGCGCGGCAGTGGTCGCACATGCGGTCCTGGGGCACGCCGAGGGTCGGCACGCGCCGGTGCAGCGGCGGCTGGATGACTTCGAACTGCTCCTGGGACTGGAACTTGCCCGTCTTGTGGCGCTTCGCGTCCGGGTCGGCGGGGAGGGTCGGGAGGGCGCCGGCCTCGGCGTCGCGGGCGCGCTTGCGCACGCGGGCGGCCGTGATGCCGCGGCCCGGGAGGAGGTCGTAGACGCACGTCTTGTTGGCGGCGATGCAGGTGACGCAGGGCCGATGGCCGGAGCATTGGCGGCGGACCTTGCGGCAGTTGGTGCATGCTTTGTAGCAGCTCTCGCGCGGGTGTTCTTGGGCTGGCTGTGGCGCTGGCTGCTGGGGTTGGGGCTGTTGTTGAGGTTGTTGAGGTTGCTGCGGTTGCTGCGGTTGTTCTTGATATTGGGGGAAGATGTGTTCTTGCTGGCCGTAGTCCTGCGGAGGGAGGGGCATGAACGTGTCGCGGCCTCCGAGCTGGTAGGCTTCGTTTGCCTGCTCCAGCAGGTCAAGGTTGAAGTTGTTGTCGATGTCGCCGGGCTCCAAGTCTAGCGGAAGCTGTTCCTGCGGCTGTTCAATTTGCGGTTGCTGCGCCTGGAATTGCCAGTCGTCTGGCGGCTGGATATCGTTCAGGAAGGGGTCATGTTCCGGAGCCTGGAATTGGAAGGGGTCTTGGTGATACTGTTGAGCTTCCGGTTGTTGTTGTTGTTGATGTATCAATTGAGGATCAATATGCTGTGGTTGTGGTTGCGGTTGCGGTTGTGGCTCACTAGGAGGAGGATCCGACTGTGTTGGATTCGCTCCCCATGTTGGCAACGCAATCTGGTTAGGTACTCGGTTCTCTGATGTTGTCGAGTTCCGCCCTCCTGTGGGCAGGGCAATCTGGGCGGGAACCCGTCCGGACATGTCGCGCTTCTGGCGTGTTCAACTCTGGCTGGTTGGGGTCCAAGGCAGGATATCGTCACGTCTAGACATGAGATTTGACAACAAGATCTTGAGGGCTCTTTAGGGAACGACGTCGCTATTCATCAAAAGACGGCATCTCAATTTTATCTATGTCTCTCCGTCTGGAATCGGTTACATCTCGTCGCTCCAAGTCTGAACTTCGACAAAGGGAAATGCATTCCTGGTCTCCCTTGTCGGCGACTGCAGTCAAGGACAGCAGAAACGTTGCCATTTTGAAAGCTTTGTACTAAATCTGGCACCGCCATCGTCTTTGAGGGAGGACATTGATTGTCCGTATTGTCATTCAACGACATCGACGGATCTGGACACAATTACGACCCCGGGCTCCCTGGGAGGTTTTCGAGTGAAAGACAAAAGGCCATAGACATCAGGTGCTGCTTCCGCTTCCATGCATCCAGGAAATGAAAGTACTTGTTGCAGAATTGCCGCCTCATCCCAGGCCAGCAAGTGACGGTGTTGGTCTGCGCCGGCTGGTCCCAAAAGCCGAAGTTGACGTCGAGGCCGGAGCCGATCTGCCTTTTGCTAAGTGTGTGCGGCCTGTGTCCGTCTTCCATGCATGTCACAGCCCCGGATGCCGCCTCGAGAGCTCACGAGTTGGCCAATGGGATTGACCTCGGGCCGTGTGGCACTCTATCATTTGTCGGGCTCTACCCCAACTCGGTGCCACATTCTGTGCCGGTTGCCCCACGAAGCGCCCATGGTTCGCACCGCCTCTCTCAGAGTGAGGCTGGCAAGCCTGAACATTCGCACAAATACATCCGCCCTCCCCATCCATCTCTCATCCGTAATTCTCGACGCCGTGAACGCTTGCGCCAAGAAGATGGACCCAGTTTCTGCAGCCGCCAGCGTCGTTGGTCTGGTCGCCTCTGCAGGCCAGCTCCTCAACGGCCTGAGCAAGTTGGACACCTTCATTCAGGACCTCAAGGGACTGGCTGGCCGGACCGAGACTTTGTGCCGGGAAAGTGAGCTTCTTTCTCAGACGTTGAATGAGCTCAAGTTGATGCTTGTTCGCCTGGAGAGCTGCAAGGCGCATGAGCATTGGGAGGCAACCAAACATGTGGCCACGCTGCGGGCACAACTCGAACGGTGCGCCGAGGACGTCGAGAAATGGATGAGCGGTTACTCCACGACTGAAGAGCCAGCTTCGAAACGTCGAAAGTTTGCAGACGGGTTGCGAAGCAGGCGCCTCCAGCAAGCCCGAGACTTGGAATCGAAGCTGGCTTCGCACAGAGCTCAAATCAATCTGACTATTGGAACTCTGAATGCGTAGGCATTTGCCAGTCTATATATACTTGGAGATCTTGGCTGACTGTGTTCACACACAGTTCGCTCTCGTATATGGCGGCAGGGAAATTGGATTTGGTCCACGGGGACATTCAACGACTGACCGAGTCGAATCTCACGTTCACCGCGGCCCAACAGGAAATCTCCGCAAGGGCCACGGAGCGTCAAACAGCGGGGCATCAAGAGTTGATGGATCATATTTCGTTTTCCTCGGAAACACAGATGAAGCAGAGCATGATGATGCAGGAGGAGACCCTCAGTCACATCTCTCGTCTGAGCGACAGTCTTTCCAGCATCGCCAGTGCTGCCAGCTCTTTCCATCGTCTAATTACGACACCTCCAATGCCGACAGGCGCAATCGGCTCAGTCGACGTTTCCCCAGCACCGGCTGGCAGAAAGCGTCGTCGTTCGCTGGCGGAGGCACCAATAATGATTCATGAACCAACTACTGAAGGTAGGCAGGGCTGGTCTTGTGGGAAAATGATCGGACTCGACGAAGCTTTCGTCCAGCAGCTGCACGAAAATCAAGTATCCTGTATTTTTTGCCGCGAGCCGTTCGGCTTGGCCGAGTCCACCCAGCAGGCAAAGCACATCGTCGATCACCACAACTTCGCCGGCTGTGACCAGCAAGCGGTTTACACGAATCTTGAGGACTTCTCAAAACATCTTCGAACAAGACACTCGGCGACATATCGCGGGCTAGACGGCCGAACTATCATGAACAGGTTCAGAACCGTTGTATGTTGTGCAGATAGCCGCAACGCAGCTTTTGTCGGACAACCGTCCAATTCAGAGGCGCCCACGACCACAGTGCTTCTGGAGTGGCAATTAGCCTCTCTTCTGCGAGTAGAAAACGTCCTTCCGGGTTTCGAAGAAATGGAAGCCGCGATTACATCGGCATCTGAGAGGTCGCGGGAGAGCACCCTAAATACAAATGCAGCTATGGGTATACTCGCCGAGAAAGTGTTCTCAGAGAACTTTGCCTCTCGAGAAATTGCCCAGATTCTGAACAAGGCGGCGAACCTGGAAGAAGAGATGATTATCAATTTCGACCAACCGCTCCCCAGGCGATGGGCACCGATACCTGCATGTTTGTTCAAAAGGGCATCTCCGGTTCAAATGTTCGAGGGGACCAGAAGGGAGAGCCGAGCTGCCATTCAACCGTTCCTTCGCTCGACTTACTGGTACGAAAATGAAACTTCCAATCGAAATACTGTCAGCAAAAGGTTCTTTAGGGACTGGTCTGCACTCAGACCGGCGTTGAAAGTGTCCGTCATGTTCTTGAAGTTTGGCAGATGGACATCCCGAAGGGAAAGGATCGATCTGTGGATGCTGGACATCCTGCACAAGTCTGACCATCTGTTGGCCATTCTTCGATGCAGCGCTTTTCTCGGGCAAGACCCCCCGAAAGTCTCGGCGCAATCTCCTGTTGAGACTATCATGCCTGCATCCGAACGTCCTCGTCAATTCTGGGGCGATCAGTGGACGCCTGACTTGCTGGATGCCTTTGACCGAAACATCGGCGTCTATGATGATGCCGCCGCCTTTTCGGTGTTCTCCCATGGAGCAGTGGACAGCCGCGATAATGATGAGGAATTTCGAATGCCTATCCGACCGAAGATGCTCTCACAACCAAAGGAGACGCGAGGCCTCAGGCCTGACTTGGATTTCCCGGAGGAGCTCAATGATTGAAACAAAGCTGAATCGCTTTCCATATACATCTACTTTTATATAAGACCGCCTTGCTTAATTAGTCTCACTCAGCCAGTCCTCCAACCTGCCCGTCCACGGCCAAATAGTGACCGCTCTCCCCTCGGCGTCTATCGTGAAGTTTCCGTAGAAACCGCCAACATCAACCCCCTTCAACCGAGAAAAGCCCCCCCGCACAATCTCCCCCGCACGTTCCGTGGCCTCGATGTCTTGTAGCCGGACCCGGCGCCAGAGGGCGTCACCACCCGCATCCATGTATGCGTTGCCGCACCATGGGCCCCCGTCAAAGCCTAGGTCGAGCTCGGCCGATCTCGGGAGATGCAGCTTATCGAGCCTGGGAAGGGCGGCAACAACCTTTATTATGTTCTGTTTGAAATATCAATCATCAAATATTCTCACCATGTGATGAAATGTGAAAAAAAGGGGACCAGAGAAAAGCGTACCTTGAGCGTGTCGCCCTCCTCCTCGGGGTGGACTCTGAACGTCATGCCCAGAGAACCGACCCAGAGCTCTTTAATATCGGGGAATAGCTCAGGAACGACTGCTCAGATATCCCTGTCAGCTCAACCTCGCAACATGGACGTCATCACTAGCACTCACGTTCCGTCATCTCAGGCCGCCAGCTCACATGGCCCAGGTTCAGCCCCCTCAGCCCCTTCAACTTGCCCGCGGCCTTGAGCCACGCCACATGATGAGTCCTGTCAATCTCCGCGGGCGCAGAGCCCCAGCCATCGTTCCGAGGTTCCACCACTTCCAGAGAAGGATAGGCATCCAGCAGCCACGTCGCGTACATGTTCGCCGTCAACTCCTTCAACCCCAACTCGACCCCGGTCTCCGCGAATGCCTTTCCAAAAGCGACATTCACGTCATACCCCCGCAGAGCCCAGTCGAGCTTCTCCAGCCCGGCCATCGACCCCAGCACCTCGGCAAAGAGCCCCGGAACGTCCGCGGGCGGCAGCTTCGGCTCGCCGTCGCCCACCCACAGGTCGACCTTGAGTTCGCGGACCTCGGAGAGCGCGCGGGGGCAGGCCCTCATCTCTTGCAGCCTGTCGCGGGCGTTCTCCCAGCCGCGGCGGTCGACGTCGCCGCGGTTGTTGTCGATCTCGAGCCGCCGGAAGAAGTTCTGCGGGACGTCCAGCCCGCTGAACTGCAGCTCGCGCCCGCGGTCGTCGTCGACAACAACGACGGGGCGCTCGTCTCCGATTGCGATGTCCTGGGCGCGGGCGCACAGCAGCGATGTCGGGTCGTCGAGGTCGGCGAGCTCACTGGCGTGAGCGGCGAGCCAGGGATGCCGCGCGTCAAGGATGAACTTGGGGACGTCTGGGGGGGCCATGGTGCTGCCGTCTAGCCAGGAGGGGACGAGAGGGACTTGGAGGGAGGGGAATTGCCAGGCTGCTGCGAGGCCTTGGAAGAGGAGGGCGGCGATGAAGAAGAAGGAGGCTGTAAATGTCTTTCTCATCGTGGTGTTGTGGGAGTCATGTCATTCATCTCAGCGAGGTGGTCTCGGTGAGTTGACTCATTGGCGAAGGAAGAGCACCTGTTATTTAACTACTTTTTTCGATGTAGATGGTGATATGTGGCTTTAATTCAAAGATGGAACACCATCCAAAGTTGCTGAAATCTTTTCTGCTGCCTAATCGTAGATCCTTGGCCAAGTTCAGGCCAAGGATCGGGAGGCGTCATCGCGTCGCGCGGTCAATGCAGTGTCGCGGCACGAGCGCGGGGTCGACACATCATGTCGCACGTAATACAGGACAGATGACCTTTCTCAGTGAGTTAAAAGACCAGGAAACGTCCAAATAAGTGGAAATCAAAAGACATTAATCAAAGCAATGGATATCGTGCTCTCACATACAACCAACGGGCACAAGAGGCCACCTCGCCTCAATGTGAACCCTTGTCCTCATTATCCTCTCCTCCCATAACCCATGATTCTAAGATGTGCAATCTCAAATTCAGTTGTACCCTTCTAGGCAAGCTTGCCTTGAAATGTTCCATAACTTTCCCAAAAGCCTTACCGGGCTTTGGTCCATATGCGTCGTAAATGAGCGTCGGGGGGGTATCATAACAAGTAAATCCGTCCAATAAATATGCAAAAGCCCAATATTTTACCCGCCCATAATATGCTGACGAATTATTCATTAATCCTTAAGGAGTGTCGTGAATGCCGTCGTTGAATCATGCCGTCAAATTCTTCGTGTGAAAAAAGCCCTGAATGATGATCGGCTCGTGAGTCGGAAGGAGTGTCGTGAATTATGGAAAGCAGAGTAAACTTTTCCCGCCTTAAAGTATAAATCCATGATGAAGAGAAATTCGTTTCAAAAAATGTTGTCAGAAGGAGTCGACATGAAAATTAGATGACCAAAAGGGCCAGAAGAGGAGCGAGGATGGCGAGGAGGGTGGATGTGGCGTGTTTCGCGGCTGCGCCGGTGGGGACCGAAATCGGGCCGGAAGTGGTGGCGCTGGGCCCGGTGACAGTCGACGACGCGGCCGGAGTGGAGCTGGAAACTTCGCCGGTCGCGGTCGGGGCGGCGGTGCCAGATTCCGAGGGGCTTGATGCTGAGGGGCTGGAGTCCGCACCAGTCGTTGCCGTCGAGGGAATGGCGGTCGAGGGAGAAGTTGACGGGCTTCCAGAGGGAGATCCGGACGGGGTAACAGTCGAGGGAGACGACGCCGACGGGTTTGCGGTTCCGGAGGGGGATTCTGTCTCGGTTGTCACCGTAGCTGAAGGAGATGTCTCGGAGGCAGACGGTGTCTCAGATGCAGCCGATGACGGAGACGGGGTGGCTGTCGGGCTCGTCTCGGCCGTGGCAGGAGTGGTCGCGGTCGACGGAGTAGTCTCAGTCACAGCAGAGGAACCGCTCGGAGACGGCGTAGGCGTGGGCGTCGGAGTGGCGGTGGTAGTCTCCTCCGCAGTCACAGTTGTCGTGGTGTCAGGGATAGGCACGGCGGATGTGTCACTCGACCCAGCACCCTGGCTGGCAGTGGTGACAGTGGCCGTTCCGCTCTGTTGAGTCTGGGGCGGCTGAACTGACGCAGAAGAAGACGATGAAGGCGCCTCGCCGCTGCAGAAGCTGAGGAACTGTTCGAACTTGGGTTCGACGTAAACGGCAAGGGTCAGTTTGGCATCAGCGGCGTTGGCCTCGACACACGCCCTACACGTGCTAAGGTCGTTCTGGAACGCAGACTCTGCATTGCAGATGCTTCTAACCTTGCCGACGCTCTGAACTTCGATATAGCAGTTGTTGCAGTTCTCGTAGCAGACGGCCGGGACAATCGTCTCGTCTCTCTTGAGGAGCAGGGCACGGCGATCGTACTTCTTGCCTTCCTTGTAGTGGTGCTTGCCGCCCGTCTCCGGGGTAGAAACCGGCGGGGGAGCGATTGTCGGGGTTGCTGAAGCAGGAGGCGGGAAACGCGTGAGCTCAGTGGCGGAAGCCCAGTTGCCCGTGGTGATGGTGGTCTTCTTCCATCCTTTCTTGCCCTTGACCCTGGTAACGATGACATCGTAGTCGAAAATGTCGTATGGGAGACCGAAGGCGTTGGGGTTGAGGTTGAAGTACCCGTCGTTGGGCGGAACGTAACCGGTCTCGTTGTCCTTCCAGTTGGCTCGAACGAACGGCGGCGCGTCAACGCAGTACTGGGGCTCACAGACGAATTCATCTGCTGGCGAGTCCGCCCAGAGCCTGCAGCCTGCCGGCTTGGGAGGGTTGCAGACCTGTCCAGGTGCGCATCCCCAAGTACGGTCCGAGCGGGGGTTGAAGGGAATGTCAGGGTTGACACCAGGCGTGTTCTGTGGAGCAGGGCAGGCCGTTTGGGTCTCGACTTCAGTGACCGTCAAAGGAGGCAGGGTCAGCGTGATGGGCGGCAGAGTCAAGGTTGTGGTAACAATCGACGTGGGACCAGGGATCACGCTGGTGATGGTAGTTCCGTCCTCAGTGATGGTAACCGTAGAGGCGGGAGCAGTCTCGGTCAGAGTGGTGATGACAGTAGTGCCAGGAAGCGTAGTTGTCTCGGGCGGGAGAGTGATCGTATCAACGTCTGTCGTGGTGAGAGTCAACGTGGTTCCTGGAAGCACGATCGTGGTGACTTCGCCATCAATCGTCGAGAAGACCGTAGTTCCCGGAAGAGTGATGGTCGCAGGAGGCGGCGTGATGGTGGCGGTTGCGGTGGTGGGAACAAGCACAGTCGTTCCGGGCAGAACGATGGTCGTAACCTCGCCATCAATTGTCGTGGTGATAGTCGCGCCAGGTCCAGTGACCGTAGCAGTCGCCCAGATTGACGTAGGAACCGTCACGGTTGAACCTGGGAGAACAATTGTCGTCACTTCCCCATCAATTGTCGTAGTCACCGTCTCCTGCGGAAGCGTGATAGTCGCGCCGGGCCCGGTGATTGTAGCAGTCGCCCAGATGGACGTGGGGACCGTTACAGTGGAAGCCGGTAGCACGATAGTCGTAACCTCACCGTCAATAGTCGTCGTTATCGTCACTGGCGGCAGAGTGACCGTCGAGGCAGGCAAAGTGACAGTACCCGTCACGGTGGCTGTGTCGGTCGTCGTTTCGGTAATAAACGAAACAACCGGAACTTCAGAAATGATCGTGGTGATGTACGTCTCCACAACAGTCGTGTACGAGGTCTCCCTGATGGTTCGGTCGTTCGTGACAGTAACAGGAACAGTGACCGGGTAGCTGGTAGAGACGGTGATTGTTTCATAGAAAGTCTTGGAAACGTAAATGGTTGTCGACGAAGTGTATCTCTCTGTGTATCTCTCAGTTTGCTTGTCGGTCACTGTGGCCGTAGCCGTGGCTGTCTGAACCTCGGTGAAGGAGGCCGTGACGGTCACGGGTGTCGTGTAAGTCACGAAGCTGGTCCAGGTAGACACGCTGAAAGCCGTCGTAGTTGTCGTGTGATCGACTGTGATCGTGTAGGGAATGCTTGTGGTGTACTTGTAAGTCGAAACCACAGTGGTCGGGCTCACGTAGGTCGTCACAGAGGTAACCGTGGCGGTTTGTATCACTGGCTTGGTTACAGTAGCCGTGTCCGTAAGCCTGTTGGTGACGGTCGCGGTGTCAGTGTACTTCTGGGTCACAGTGTCCGTGAAGTAGAACTTCGTAGTATAGGTCTCAAAGGTTGTGTAGGTCTCAGTGACGTAGAGCGTAGTGCTCGAGACTACAGTTGTGGGGATCTTGGTGGTGTAGACGTATGTCGAGACATACGTCGAGATAGAAGTCTTGGTGACATAGTCAGTCTCGGTAAACTTTTGAGTTTCAGTGTGTTTCTTGGTCTCGGTGAACTTCTGGGTTTCGACATCGGTGAACTTCTGGGTGACGGTCGTGGGGTAGCTCTTGGTGACATGGATGGTGGTCGGGACAGGAATGGTCGAGAATTCAGTGAACTTCTCCGTTGTCGTCTTCCAGACAGTAGTTGTGCGAGTCTCACAGATTTCATGGGGGGTACGCTTCTTGGCCTTGTATCCACCATACGTCGGCACGGGATAGTCAGTGGGCTCTGGTTCCGTGGTAGGCTCGACAACGGGTTGGCACCTAGCATCGATTAGTTACATACAATCAAAGAAGAGACGGTCCAATCTTCACTTACACAGTACTTGTAGTTGTAACCGGGTAGGATGAGACCTTGGTGGAAACGACAGTGGTAGTCTCATAGTCCGTTGTGGTGTATGCTTCTGTCGTGAAGACGGTTTCTTTGGACACCACAATGACACTGGCTCAGGATTAGCATGACTTCTAGGCATACCAAAGAATTGAGTCTCCAACTTACGTTGAAACAACAGGCTTCTCGACCTCCGTCGTGATGGTTGTTTCCTCGGTGACAGTGACCTTGCCGCCCTTTTCGGTGATGGTCACTGTGTCGCCCTTCTCCGTGATAGTGACCTTGTCACCCTTCTCGGTGATAGTCACCGTCTCCCCCTTACCAGAGACAGTGATGGTCTCTCCCTTGCCAGAAACGGTAACGGTCTCCCCCTTCTCAGTGACAGTGATCTTGTCTCCCTTTTCGGTGATGGTGACGGTTTCGCCCTTGCCAGAGATGGTGACTGTGTCGCCTTTTTCGGTGATGGTAATCTTGTCCGGCTTCTCTGTGATGGTGATCTTGTCCGGCTTCTCGGTGACGGTGACCTTGTCCGGCTTCCCCGTAACAGTGACCGTGTCGCCCTTTCCGGTAATAGTGATAGTCACTTTTTCACCCCAAGGGCACTTCGAGCCCCAGTGCTCGCAGTTGTCGGTGTTTGTGTTATAATCTTGCTTCTCGGCGGGCGGCGTCGTGGGCTCTGGCTGAGCCGCGGGCGATGACGCTGGTTGGGCAGCGGCTTCCGGTGTGGGAGAGGCAATGTTCTCCGCAGAGTATGCTTGCGCGGAATCGCCCTGCCTGGCATGCAATCCTCCATTCTGCGCCGCAGCACCAGCGGCTACGGTCCCGAGGACCAACAACGATCTCAAAAGCATGACGATCAACCAGCTGAGGCGAACGAACGAATGTTTCCAAGGCTCCCACCGTCAAAAGCGATCTGCAAGCTTGCCGCGTCTGCGACAATGAACTAACGAGTGTGGGAGGGCGGCCGTTGGAGCTGAGTTCGCGCACAAAGAGTGCCTGGTGGGAATTGGGGGCAGAACAAAGTCAGACGGGCTGGAAATGGTACCTGGGGGCCCATATGTATGTACGATGGGATGCAACGGAGGGGGGAAGGAGGCTGAGAGCTGAGTTGGCGAGGCAGCCTTACCTGAGCCGAGTAACCAAGAGGATGAGGGCTCCGTGCAACAGTAGGATGAGGTTCCCCGCTAGCTTTAGCCAGAGAGAGTAGTCCGTACCTCGTAAGCTAACAGCGTTGTGTCCGCTGGGCGGAACCTCCGTCCGAGATGGTGTTGGCAAAGGTGGGTGACCTATGGACCGCTGGGCATCTTACAAGTTTCACTCGCGGCGACGGGGGGAGGGGGTTGGCTAAGTAAGCCGGCAACAGGGCAGCAGGACGATGAGATGAAGGAATCCAACAAGGGAGCTAAGCTCCAGGCCCTCGTGTGTACTGAGTGCCACCACACTAATGGGGCGTGCCTCGGACGGCAGTCGGGGTAAATAGAGACACGGCCTTCTACCGTGAAGCATCACTCGACTGCCATTGGCGAATGCAAGATCGAAAGAAAGAGCCATGGGGTCCAAGAGGCGAGAGAGCCGATGGATGTGGGCACCGGAGGAGGGGTGTAGGATCCGCCCCGGGACCCTGGCTTGGACCTGCAAAGATGACGGCAGGGATGTTGGCTGTTGACGGCGAGCTACTGCCTTGAAAGGCAGGCGACGCCCGAGTTGAATTTGGGTGGGTATCTATGACAACGGCACAGAGAAACGGGCCCAAAGTGCGGTCGCCAAGAACAATAAAAGTGATGATGGGCAGCATTGGACAGTTGGGTACGCGTCCCGAAGGAATCGCCATGCACCGCGCAGGATGTGCTGGTGCCGCCAGGCCTGGCCGCCAACGCTCATGTAAGTGATCCTTGGAAGCCCGAGAGCCGATTCGAGGCATTCAACCAAGCTCAGTGAGATCTTAGGCATAAGACGCAAAATGGCGCACAATGAGTCGGCTCGGGATGTGGCCTGATCATCGAGGCTAGAGCTGACGGTAGTTGTGGGTCAAGCTGAGCCGCGAAGAGAAGAAGAAGAACATGAAGAAGGGAAGAGAAAGCGAACGGACCATTGAGTCGTATAGAGTAAGACAACGCCAAAGCCTACTACGTAGTGGGTGGTGAGAAAGACGACTCGGTCTTCGCACTTGGATCCGTCCAAGAGCCTGGCCGCATGGGTGAGGTCGGGCGGCGGTGGGGCGGCATCGGCCGGCCGTTGTCGTTGTGCCTGGGCTGGGGCGGGTGGCATTGGCAAGGGCCAAGACCGAAGAGACTCCTGCACATCCAGGGGACTTTTGCCTTGTATGCAAGACGTGAATGGTCAGCCTTTGCTCCGCTTGCGCAAGACTCAACCATCACGCTGCATCCCAAGGTTGACGCCGCGTGTATGCCTGCTCTGTTGGATCGGCCCAGGTCTCAAATGGGCAGAGCGAGGTGGAGTCGATAAGTAACGTAACAAACACTTCTTCATACGTGTTGAGCCGAGAGAAGCTCTGGGGCCCAGACGTGTCGGGAAAGCAGTAGGGTGGTAGACATGCGGGATGCGAAGCGCCTGCAACGGTTGAGTTCCCGGCGTGGGGAATAAGTTTGAAGATCATCGTCCCAGAAACGCAGGCGATATTGCCTCCGGACTTTCAGGTACGGCGGAAACCTGTTGGTCTAGGTGACCAGCCCGTGGCAAAAGGAAGCAAACTAGAGCCACAGACGATTAGCTGTGCAACCGGCATGGCTGGACGGCACCGTCCGAAAGCCCCTTGCGGATGATCGATCCTGAGTAACAAAAAATGAAAACCACCATCGGGTTGTCGAAGACGCGCTGCACGGTCGATTGCAGCGCGACAGGAGTGGCATTGAGGCGATGCGAGTAGTACAGCATGAGTCCCGAGGTGCCACCTGTGCACGTTGCGGCGCGACTTGAGAGAACAATGGATGACAGAACATTGTCTCAGAGGAACCTCTTGTGATGGGGTCGTATTGATGCATACTGATGCAATCATCGGCGATGCAGCCCAAGGAAACGAAGACAATCCGGGGCAGTGGTCCAGGACCGGGCGATGTTGTGCTGCTGGCTTGGAGCAGGCTTCCTCTGGGACCTTCAAGCTGCCAATGCCCCCTGTTGTCTTCTCATGGATTGAGTCTTGCGCTGGAAGTAGTGTAAGCATTACTGTTCAATATCTGCAATAGAATATTGAGGTATTTGTCAGATGGGCAGACAGCCATCCTCGGCGCCGGACGACGCTCGACCACATCTGTGTCCATCCTGGGAGCTCCAAAAACTTGCTCTGGGAAGATTATCCACGATATTGCTATCCATGGCCCTCACGTTGTGCAATCCTCGTGCGATGGGATCGGAAGAGACGCGGGTGGTTGGGCAGGCTGGAGGGAACGACGGCCGGATGAGAAAATGTGAACGAGGAGAGGTGTCAGCAGAGAAGACGAGATGACCAGGAACAGGGGATAAGAAGGAGCTCAGGAAAGATGTGAGCTAGTCCATGAACGCACTAGTGTGCCGGCAGGGGAGTCAGCTCCCGCCCTATGAGAGTGGCCGCTCGTGGCAGCTTTTCTTCTTCGGGCATAACGCGCCGATCTAGTACTTATCAGGGAAAGAGGGGTAATGGACGAAAGTGGGTCCCTTCCGTCCGTGCCTGCCCACGCCTTCGGCCGTCCCAACCGTCGAGTTTGGAGATATCCCATTGGCGGCAATTACGATTACCTCATCGGAGCTAGCCCCTCGTGGACTAGCCTGCCGTGAGCCCCACACACCCGTCGTCTGTCACCTTCTTTTTCTCCCGTCCTTCTCTTCCCGTCCTCCACCGTCTGCCAATGTCTCGATCCTTGGACCCAGGCCGGCCTCGTGGCTGGCCTCCGCTTCCACATCCGATAAGGCTATCTACATGAGAAAGCCACCGGAATGCGTCTGGGTGGTGATCGACTTGCCGCAGGTTGTGCCGTCTGTGCCAGACTGACGATGCTCGTCGTTGAGTCGGTCCATACTCAAGTACTTCTGCACCCAGACAAAGTCCCTTGGTCTTTCCTATGGTTCACCGACAGTTGGTATTGTCCGGGATGCGTCTTACACATCCCATCCCACAGGGCTGACGCCGTCATCCTCCCACACTCTTTTAGTGAGCTACTGACTCTGTCCAGTGCCTGACCTAGAAGGCTGGAGGGACTTGACACTGGTCAGTCTGGAGCACATCCGAGCTCCCCTGTCCCGATCCCGGTTCGAGTCCACAGCTCCAACTGTGCTGGTCCCATTGAGGCCTTGCAGGGTGGGCTTGGCGACCCGTCTATTGACTGACTTGCAGATGTTCATCCCTGGTATCAACCACTGCCACTACACCACCATCGATGCATGCTTATGCCGGGACCGCTGCGCCCAAGAAGTGCACGGGAGGCACAGGCAGCAACCGACGGTTGGCAGACATTTCTACTCTTTGCACCTTCTGGCTCCGACTCATGTCACCTCGGCTGGTGCGCCTCGGACGACTTTCCAGGGCAAGCAGAGGCCTCTTACTGAGCCTCGTTGGAATATGAGCTGAGGAAGACAGTTGTACAGGTTCACGGAAAAAGATGCAATGTACACAGAACCCTGTTGCTGCCTTCATATGGCAAACCGACGCCCAATCTCGGCCGTTAATTTTGCCGACGGGGCAGCATGTTTGCTTGCCAGCTGCCCAGCTCTTTGTTTTCAACCCTAAGTACCCATGACCGATGTGGCTGGTTTTCCCGACAGAGTGCATCGAGAAAAGCCACGCGCCTGCTTTCATGGCCGTCCCAGTCGGAAACGCGGTGCTACTGCCGTGTCTCCGCACGCTGGAGCACAGCCTGATTGTGGCACACTTTTTCTTGCTTCCATGTTGGTGCTGCGCATTTTGTTTTCGTGCTCGTCTATACGAGGCGAGGCAAAAGCAACTGCAACGCTGGATGGTGACAAGCTCTCTGCCGGAGGCCAGAGAAACTTGGAATCAAATCATTGCATGAGATCCATTCCAAGCTTACTATATGCTCGACCGACTATCGCTCAATAGCCATGGAACCAAATGATTTGTCGAGTCACTGATGAGGCTGAGGAAACCGAGTCTCTACGGTCAGCACCGCAGCCCTTCGCCCTACCTCAGGATGCCAATCCTCACCCCTCTTTACCCACCAATAGCCATGGAAAGCGTCTCCCACCCTCAAGTGAGCCGGTACGAGCTTCCTCTCATTGTAAGTGGTTCTTTTCTAGAGACCGCCGAGCCCGGCTTTGACCGGGGGGCTAAGACTTGCATACACCCATCTCATCAATGATCAATCCTCTGCTACCCTCCATCTTCTCGGTTGCCTCTCCAGTTATGGACTGTCTTGTGGGTCCAGCCTTACACACTCCTCACTCAGTAGAGGCGTCGGACGGACTCTCCTTGTGGCAACAATCTTATCAGTGTCTTGTCTTTTGCCGACTCGTTGGTCCTTAACCGTCGTTGCCACCGTACCGATCCCGTTCGTTCGGCCACCCGGCGAAGGCGACTCTGCGGGGTTCGTCGATCTCGAACGTGTTCTCGAGCTATCTGCTTTCATCCTTCTGCGGCTGTTTCCCGAAACGAAAGACGCCAGGTTTTGAAGTTTTCTCCAGTCAGAAGACTCGAGCCTGTCAGCCTCAGGACTGTTGGCTCATCGTTCACTTGGGCAGGTAGTCCTGACCATACGCTTCAGCCTCCATTCTCACTCTTTGTCCCTGCTTACCACCCAACTGTCTGTCCCGCGCTGATTTCCCGAAAGACCCTTTCGCCACCCGCTTTTGGTAGCGCGGCGTTGTCCCTCCCAAATAAGCACCCCAGACCAGCCGCCATGCGCTGAGACAGCGACGGGCTACGTGATTCTTGCATTACGCCTCGACAGTTGAGCAAACTCAGGCACAAAGCCGTCGAAATGATGGTCGCAATGCGTTCCGTCCTCCTCACGGCCCTTGCTGGCATCGTAGCCGGCCAGTATGAAGGATGGCAGCCCGGTCAGGTTTCCACAAACATGTGCTATTGGGATTCTCCCAGAGGTATGCCAGCGCCGCAGAACCCGGGGCCATCTCGATACTGACAATCAAAACAGTTGCGGTCATTCGCAACACACTTTGGATTGATGGCGGGTTTCTCTCCTGGGTCCCGACAATGTCGGACGGCAGCCTTGGTGACTTGTCTGTCTTGAGTAGGTGAATACTCATGAATGCTGTGGTTATTCGCTGACGGTCGTAGATAACCCAAAGGGCCTGATGTACTCATTCAGCTTCAACAAATCGTTTGAAGCAGACGCAAATCTAACGAGGCTGATTGACATCACGGAAAAACCAGATGTCAGTACGTCTCCAAACACCATCGACGGTGCAATGCTCCACAACGACGAGCAGTTTGTCCTCTACGGAGGATTGCTTTCCAAGAGAACGGACGTCGCCAGCCCCCCGCCAGCCAAAAGAGCCTTTGCCTGGCGCGTGTATCAATACGGGCCCGAGAAGTCCTTATTCAGAAGCGGCAGTGGTTCGGTTGACATCACAGACGACAATACCCGGTATGTCACCTTGGGAGGAGCAGCAAGCGCCCCTTCGGAGAACAAGGCCTGGTACGTTGGCGGCATGCGCTCGCCCATCTGGGGTGAAATCTACCGGAGCGAGAACAACAAGTCTCTCACCGCAAACACCACGTCGAACCGCCTCATCACTCTGGACATGTCTGAGCAGTATTTTGAAAAGTTTTCGAACGACTCTTTGCCCAGCGATATCATACCCAGGGCGAACCCATCCGTTGTTTGGGTGCCGGTAGGATCGCAGGGCATCTTGGTTGTAGTAGGAGGCGTCACACACCCAGAGTACTCCAACTACGCGATCCGAAAGTCTGATGATTCCGCCCTGAACGTGAGTTCTCTTCCGTCTTCCATTCAATATACACATATGTCTGACAAGGATTACAGGAGGAACAGAGCCCCGAGTTCATGAAGAAGATCGACGTCTATGATGTGGCTAGCAAGAAATGGTTTCAGCAAGAAACCGAGAATGGCCCACCTGCCCTGACCAAAGGCTGCGCTGTTCTAGCCACCGCTCAGGACCGCTCCAGCTTCAACATCTACTACTACGGCGGGTACTCCGGCCTCGACGGCAAGACGGGCTTCAGCGATGACGTCTGGGTGCTCTCTCTCCCGTCGTTCCAGTGGACCAGAGTCTACGAAGGAGAGTCCCTACACGCCCGCGCCGGCCATCAGTGCGTGATGCCCTACCCCGATCAGATGATGGTTATCGGCGGCTTCGCAGAGACGGCCGGCGGTGGCAAACCTCCCTGCGTCGACAAGTCTATTTTCCGCATGTTCAACGTCTCGAGCGCGCAGTGGCAGGACGGATACAACCCGAGCAAGTGGTCCAACTACACCGTCCCAACAGCCGTCCAGCGAAAGATCGGCGGCGACGGTACCGGGTCCGCGACGGCGACGACACCCGTGTTGTCGGGATGGGCTGACCCGAGCCTGGAATCTGTGTTCGCGATCCCTTATGCCACGTCCAAGATCAACACTTGGTACCCGTACACCGAACTGAAGGAGACCGGCCGCCCGACCGTGGACCCGGGCAATGACGGGGACAACGGTGGCGGCGGCGGCGGCGGAACCCCGAAGTGGGTCGCGCCCGTGCTCGGCGTCGTTCTCGGCCTGGTCTTCATCACTGCCATCCTCGTCGGCTTCTGCCTCTGGCGTCGTCGCAAGGTCCTGAGAGGCGGCAACGGAACCGCCACGGTCACGGATGACAACGGCTCGCGCATCATCTCCTGGATCAGGGGCCAGCCACAGCCCAGCGAGCCAGCCAAGGCGCCGACCGTCACGACCGAAGAGACCTCCACCCAAGACATGGCCGAAGTCCGCACGCCGCCTCCCGCTCCGGCAGCTGTCCCCGCACCGTTCGTGGCCCACGAGATGGCGGACAACCACATCGCTGAGCTTCCAGGTAAATCCCGCCCCTCGCTCCTTGCCCCTTGATTCAACACAAGACTAACCAGCCGCAGACACTTCACCCCGTGCCGAGCTCCACGGCGTAGGTCTCACCCCGGTTGAGATCATCAACAAACACACCCACTTCGGCACCGGCTCCAACCCCGCAACGACACACCAGTCCTCGTACTACGCCTCCGTCTCCAGCAACGAGAACGCCTCCTCCCTCTCCCGCTCCTCCGGCGTTCTCGGGAACCAGACCCGCGCGCAGTCTCCCGACCCGGGCCCGCCGTCGCCGCCAATCACCACGTCCGCCCCGAACGGGCGCGTCGGCTCCGACGTCTCGGGCCTGAGCGACCAGGACGCGCGGCACCTGCGGCACGTCAGCCAGGCGACGGTCAGCTCGGCGTCATCGGGCGGAGAGCAGGAGTCCTCCGGCGCGCAGCAGGGTGCGCGCGGGGTCCCGGCCACGGTGCCCGAGACGCCGACGCCGGGGCATCCGAGCCCGCTGAGCCCGCCGACGGGGGTGTCGGACGGGGAGGATTACATCACGGCGAGGATGTTGCCCGTTAGTCCTGCTGGAACGGGAACGATGAGGAGGAGTATGTTCCATGAGAGCGAGGATGATCTTGGGGCGAGGAAGTGAAAGCTGCATGCGACACGTTATTAAATGTTGTTATGAGAACATATGGCGTTGTATATCCTTTGAGTACATTTTAATTATCGATTTGGCCAACAGACTGCCACATCAGGGCCTTGATTCCCATGTAAATGTCCCGCATCCTTAGTCTTCGCGACCAATGGTGCGCAGTGTTACCACAGCCGTGTTTTTCTGTTTGGTATCTATTGCATGAATGTAGACTTTCGATTTGGAACGCTGTTTTCAAGTATTCGCGGGTCCTTTTATTTGCTGGCCAGGTAAAGAAGTATTCGTTTCCTTGAAACGTTTTCATACTAAGGTAGAAGAGGTAAGCTAGTATCCCGCAGTGTAAAAAGAGATCACCATTGACCCTGCAAACCGCGGAAAAGGCACGAATAGCCTAGTTACTTATATGTAATAACACCTTTCCTTGCCGCCCTGGCGTAGCCTGTACAGCTAAAGCCTCGCGAATATGTGTTAGTGGAAACACATCTGCCACCCTTGAAGCCGCAGTACCATCGCGGATAAGTCGAAATACTTCATCGAGAGCGCACTGTATCTCAGCGGGACTCGCGGTGTGAACCCAATATCGCAGATGAAACAACACAATCCGCGCATCCGGGCGCTCGCTGTGCACTCAATATGATAAAGGCACGCCAGAAAGTAGCCCATAGTGAACGAGCGTTCCTCCAGAACTCAGAGCATGGACCAGACCATCACCTTCCGGGCCACCGCTATTCCACGCCCACCAGTCATCTCGAGCAATTTACTCCGCGTATCCTCTTGCGAGCTGTTCAACACGGCCTTCAGACCAAGCCCACCCAGTTCCGTCTCGGCACCAGCCCGTCGGACGATGGCGACGGGCTGCACGCCCTTGCGGTTCAGCATGCGAACGATCATCTGCCCGATGGCCGACGTGGCGGCGTTCACGACCACCTCGCCCGGCGCGGTTGGCGCGAACTTTTGGACCATCAGCCACGCCGTAAGCGGGTTGATGTACGCCGTCGCCGCCTGCTCGTTGCTGAGATCCCGCGGCACGGGGAAGCACCAACGCGGTTCCGTGACCTTGGTCTCCTGCCACGCGCCCGCACTCCCGAGGGGAAGCACGCGCTGTCCTACCTGCAAGGTAGACGAAACCTCGTCCCCGACAGACTCGACGACGCCCACCCCTTCGAAGCCCGGCACGAACGGCAGGGAGATTCTGGATCGGTAGGCGCCTGAGATTGTCACGAGATCCGAGGGGTTGATGCTGGCGAGGAGCATCCGCACTCTGACCTGTACTGCGCTGAGGGCCTCGTGGTCGGTAGATTCGCTCAGGACTACCTCGGCCGGAGGCCCGAACTGCCGGACGATAACTCTGGACATTGCAAGATTTCCAAGTCAGAACTTGCTTTCGAGACGCGCAACTTCTGCTCTCGCCCATGCAGCGGCGTCTACCTGGAAGATAACGAGATGATCGCCAGAGTCAAGCGGTAAGCGAAGGTTCTGTACGAAAGATGAAGCTTGACGTCCTATCTGCGGGCATATGTGGGAGCACGAGTTAGGGTAAAGTCGCTGTTTGTCTTCTTGTTGCAGGAGGAGAAAAACTTTTTGGAGTGAAAACATGTGGATAGGTTAAGAAACCTGTTGAGTTGTTGAATAGGCACGCAGCACGCCTGGGAATCAATCGAGACCCACGCACGGGCCCGACATGCAGTTGACGTGAAAATCGGCTTATCTGGGCGGTATCGGCCAAATGCACTACTGACGCCAGCGCCCAATTTGATGCAGCGAGCTGTAATGGCTGTCTTTGCCCCCATTCTCATTTTACCAAAGGCGCCTCAAGAGAACAGGACTGACTGGGCTGCGCCGTTTGTGCGCTCTTTGTAAACACTCCAGCCGCAACTAACACGAGTTGTCAGGCTGAGGTATAAAAGAGAACCGGCACAACGTACTACTAGCAGACGCCGCCCCTTCTTCTGACGATGTGGACATTTGTCTCATGTCCTCCAGTCAAGCCTCAACGAGTAACAACTCTTTCAAGTGTCACTACTAGAATGGGAGGTCCCGTGGTTGGGTATCCTAGGTTCTAAAAACTTCTCTGCGCGAGGAACCCCAACACCATCAACACGAGCGTTGCGGCTGTGGCGCAGTAGCTGGCGACTCCGAAGGCACCTTGAATATCCGACTTGACAAACCACCACGTGAAACCAAACACGATACTGACGATGAGCATGAGAGAGGACACGACGACACAGATCGTCTTGAAATGCCACCCCTCCTCAAAGTAGAGACCCCAACCATGCTTCGGGCAATCCGCCCCGGCCTCGAGACGGGTGTGCATCTTCATCGGAATGTGGCAGATCACGGACCTCTGCTCCGGTCTGATGCACTCGGGACTTCGAAAGTAATGCAAAATGTAGTTCTTGCCCATGACGAACGGCTCCTGGGGCCGTTGGGTGGTGTAGCGGTACTCGACGTTGGTCACGCTGGCGGGTGGCCAGCAAGGACAGGGAGAGCCGGTGTTGTCGGAGCAGACATCGTAATGCCTGTTGATTTGGGACACGAACTTGCTGAAATCGACATATACCTTTTGCATGGGTGAGCATGATTAGTAAATGCTGCTTAGATGACATGTATACTAAGGACCTACCTTGCAGTTTCCGATCTCGGAAACCGCCCTCAAAGTGAGGCGGGAGGGTAGCTTTCGGTTGGCATTGTAGATATTCCTGAGAAACATGAAAAGCTTCCGATCGTTATCAATGATGGGAACAGCTTCCTGATGCAATAGCCTGCCACAGCCTCCCTCCCCAGCTTGAACGCAGAACAGGAGAAACAGCAGGTCTCTCCTTGGGCCAGAGCTGACTGGCGCTTGAGGCGTAGGCGCCGATGCTCCGCGATTGTGGAAGGGAATACCGTTTTGCGGATTGGACTGCCGGAATGAAAGATTTTTAGCTGCAAAGGCGGTCGAAATGACCCATCTCATAGCACCAGCTATCCATCCTGTCGGCTGTTGCCCTCCTGTTGCAGGACGAGCGTTATGGGGAGCTCTGGATATTTCCAGGGCAGCTTTGAGCTTCTGCAAAACGTCCGGTTGGAGTCCCAGATAATCGTCATAGAGGTGCGTACCGCAAAGCTGTGTGTTGTCAGCCACGGCTCTTGAACAAGCAACAGTGTCGGGTTCCCTACACAAGCCCAGCGGATGCGTTCTGCTCCAGCAGGTATGGGAGGCTCCGCGAGCATACTTAGCCATCGAGGAGCCCACCTGTCAATGAGTTCAGGCAGACATGGCTTTCTTACCCAGGCTTTTTGGAAGTGTTGCGCCGTGATCCTTTGGTTGACGAAGGTCCGGAGCCTGTCTCTGAAGCTCGCCATCTGTTCACTGTTCAAGATGAACTCCTCTATCTGTCGGATCTTATCGACGAAAATTGGGTCGTTGTCTGCATCACTCCGATCACCATCACTGCTGCTAGATTCCCCAGCCTGTTCGACAGTCTCTCGGGCAGGGGCGTGGACTCTTTGCAACATGCGAATGATATGTTGGCGCTGGTCATCCGCCGAGATCGGCGTCCGAGGAAGTCCCAACTGACGTTGGTCGTACTCAGGATCACACTTCCTCCTGGCCGCATCGGCAATGTACCGAGCGTGTTTCCCGATGCGTTTGGTGCATTCTCGCTGTTCTGTCGTCTTACAAAGGCTGTTGAGCTCCCTCGCCATCCGTCGCAGAATTTTGCGAAGTGTACGCGTCATCTCCTCAGGCCCAACCCTTTCCTCCAAGCCAACACGAAATGTCTCCATTGTAATTTGGTCGTTGATGAACAGTGCAGTCAACTTGTCTCGGAGTGCGAGAGCCTCGATGCCTGGGACGGATGACTGAGAACTCTTGCTGTTGAAATCCGAGAAAATACTTTCGCCAATGGAGGAGGCCGCATCTGACCAGGCGGAATCGTCTTTTGCGGCTCCGTAATCGCCTGCAACTCGAGCAGCAGGTGCCGGCTGGTGCGTATTAAGAAGGTCTTCTGACAAGGTGGGCGGGCCAAGTTCCGGATATTTTTCTTGAATGTCATCAAAAATATCCAGTATCGATGTAAAATAAGCCACGCGTGGAATCTTTTGGGAACCCTTATACACGTTGCGGCCCCAGATCATACCTATCAGTTGACGGCTTTCGTCATCTATGAGACAAGTTCCAGAGTCTCCAGGTATGCCTGGGCCCTCGTGGATCCATTCCATAATTGGGATAACCGGAAAATCTTCAATGGATTCGATGTACCACTCCCTGGTGGGAATGTGTTGCGGGTGCTTGACCTCGGCTGGCATCTCACACGTCACGGAATATCTGAATCCAGAACTCCGTCCCGATGATCTAACAAGCCTCTGCGGAATCCCGGCACCGAGAGAACCTGGTATGGACCCAGAGCATGCCGTAAACTCTCGACCAGGCGGTGTGTATCGCAATCGATTTTGGAAAGATACACCGTCGGAAACCGCACAAAGGGCCCAATCAGTGACAACCATAGCACTTGAGATTTCTTTGAAGTTCTCTGCCAAGGATCGAGATTGTCTGCATGTCTGGTAGAGTGGGCCTGACCAGTATCTCAAAACCCCGATCTCTCTGGGTTCAACACCTGGAGGACAGTCGATAGGAGCAGGGTGTACAAGCCTGACTCCGAAAGGCTCGGCCTTCTGAGCCATAGCCCCGTCAAAAAGGTGCGCTGGTACTAACCAGTAATGCTTGCCACGAAAGTCGAGCATCGGACCCAAGGTTGAGGCGTGGCTGCTGCCTTCGTAGCCCACCGAATCTCCCAACATGAGCACATTATGGGCGGCCGTGTTGGCGGGCTGACAGTTCGTCCCATCCAGCTCCTCCATGTTGCTGATGCCGATATCCGCGATGACTGGCTGGAATGAAACGATGCTGGGAAGACTGCAAAAGATTGTGGAATTGTTGCGATACCTCCGATGAAGACGCACTCAATTTTCAGAATACAATAGCAGCAGAGTGGAAGGCTCATGGATGATCTCCATGTTCGTGCCAGAACTGGCAGCCTGATCTAGAATCGTAGCTCATCACCTGACGCAGCCTGAAAGGTGCAGATAGCGCGCCGTCTGCCTCTGATTCGTCGCATTCAATTGCCCTGGAAAAGTGCGGTCAGCTCTGTCGGCCTATCATGGCAACCGATGATCTTCCCGAAAGAATCAATTCACCCGAGCCTGGTTGCACCCTCAAACATGCGAAAGACGTAAGACCATCTTGAACATTCATGTTGACTGGTAGCAATGCGCGTGAGCCATGTTTCATTTCTCATCTCTTCGCTTCTTTCTTTGCATCGTAAAATACATTAAACCGCTATGGATCACGCCTCGCTCGCCTTGCGCTGCTTCTCCCGCACAGAGTTGGTGGAAGAAGTGATACTAGCCTTGGACGACGAGTGCCGCAGCGACCGGTCGGCGACGGACTCGGCACCGGAGCCGCTATCCGACCGCGTCATGCTGCTCTCGCGGGCCAGCGGCGATGGTATGTCGGGGGTGACGGACCGGGACTCGATATTCGGGCGCTTGCTCTTGGACACGGAGCCCAGCTTCTTCCTCCTCTTCTCCGATGCGTTGGAGCCCGTGCTGGCTTTCCTACTGACGCTTCCGTCTCCACCTTCGCCGGCGGCGGTTGCCGCCACGGAGGGCGTGAGGCTGCGGGACGAGCTCGTCGAGCTGCGGCGGTGCGCGCTGGTGGTACTACTCCGGCGTCGGTGCTCGCGCTCGATGGCTGCGGCGCGGGGGTGGATCGTCGTCTTCTCGCTGCCGTGTCGGGAGGGGGGGCCGGAGGCCGGGCCGTTGCGGTCGACGCGGTGCCAGGGGAGCCACCAGAAGATGCCCCAGCGCTGCTTGGCGACCTGGCGGTCGCGTGTGGCGAGCTTCTTCTGGATGAGGGCGCGGCGCTCATTATCCTTCTCCCAATACTCTGTGCGGTAGATTTCCCAGTTCTCTCTGAAAGTCGGCGTGAAGGGCTTCGCGAGGAGCAGAAGCTTGACGTAGTCGCCGCCGGGGGCCAGGTCCTCTTCGTGGCCGCCCTTCTCCTCGTCCTCGACCAGGATGGGCAGCGTGGGGTGGTTCTCGGCGGTGAGGCTCAGTTCCTTCTCGACCTCGCGGAGGATGGACGGTTCGACGTAGCGGTAGGAGGAGCTCGCGGTGTGGGAGAAGAGACCATACGTCAGGAAGAAGCCGATGGTGGACCCGAGCTCAGCGTACCAGGGCCGGCGGATGATGACGAGCTTGCAGTTGAAGCCGCGCAGCCCCCGGTTGGAGATGGCGAACCACCGGCGCGGCCACCTTATACCGCGCTCCCATATCCCTGTGGCCCAGACCAGGATGGCGGTCATGACGCCTCCCATAAAGCAGATCTTCTCAAAGGTTTCGACTCCCCAATAGACGGAGCCGCCGACGCCGCGACCGTCCTCGCGCGGGGCGAAGAAGAGAGCGTAGCCGAAGCCGCATATCCAGGCGGTGAGCAGGGTGAAGAAGAAGGTGTGATGGCGGCGGCGGGCGCGCAGCTCGAGGTACTGCGCGCGCAGGGAGGCCTCGAGGATGAGGAGGTTCAGGTAGATCATGGACGGAGAGCTCGGGGTGTGGCTCAAGGGGTCGCCCTGCTTGCCCGAGTCGGGGGCGACGCCGGTGGTGCCAACGGCGGCCTTGGTCTCCTTGCCCGGGGGCGGGGCACCCTTGACGATCGAGTCGAGCTCGTCGGCCATGGCGTCGTCGGGTCGGAGGGTGGTGTCGGGGTCCGGAGGGAGGAACTTTTTTTTTCTTTCGCCGTGGTTGCGGCGGTCAAGACGGGACTGGAGGTTCGGAGGGGCCTGAACCTTGACGGCAGGCGCGTCAGCAGCGACGTGCAGGCATGCGCGGTGGTCGGAGCGGAGCGGAGGAGGTGCAGGTGCAGGTGCAGGAGGGAACAACAACGGAGGCTGCTGCACTGCCCTATGGGGGTGGGAGAGGTTGTGCGGACTGGCGATGTTTCTGCCGTGCGAGACAAGGGCGGAATTGGACGGTGGTCAGATGTCAGCTGGCGCCGCCATTGCTGAGCTGCAGTTGTAGTGGGCTGGGGTGGAAATTCCGCTCCGTCTGGTGGCAGGTGTGGAACGTCATAGCGAGACGGGTGGTCCGAGCGCTGGGCCGATAAGCGATAGCGATGTCGATAAGGCTTGTTGGGGATGTGGTGAACGGTAAACGGCAGGAGCTGGTGGTCAGGGGCAGCACCTGCAATCTGGACCAATTTAGACCGAGACAGTTCGCAGTGTCATTGACGAATCGATGGACGGTGCAGACTCAGACTAGTGGCATCACGTGGCGCACGGCCTAAGGGGTCCGAGTACGAGTGTTGGTGAGGCTATTCGCAGTCACGCCAGCGCAGAGTCGGCGTAACAATTACGGCGTCACGGCGTACACTAGAGAAATGGGATACCCAGCAGATTCCCATCACTGCAGGTGTCCGTCTTCTGGGGGTCGTCGAATCGGAAGTCAATGTTGAAACGACTCTCGCAAAACAAGCTTCGTCCGTTCTCCGAGGCCAATGCAGGACGGGTCTTGATGTCATGCATCGGTGTGTCCAGAGGCTGGAGATTGAAATGCAGGCATATGTCTTTTCGTGTCTTTTCTGTCCCAAAACTACGCCTCTACTGTTGTCTGCTTTTGGCCATGTAAGCCGTGATTGCGTATGCGTACCAGGTGTTCTCTCCCGGCTGCTGACAGCTGACTATCCTGTACCTGCCGACGTGCCTTGATTACTACTCTGAGGTACGTACCTAGGTAGGTGGATGGAATCTTCTGGCCGCGGCCGGGACATCGGAGGTTTGGTGGCCCGTTACCGCCGACGGCCCAATGAACTGACCGCCCCACAATTCCGCCCGCCAAACTCCGAGTGCTAAGTCCATGAACCGCTCCGCCGCCCGCCCAACCCGCATGTCTGGGGCGCTGTCCCTGGTGCCCAGCGCCCCCCCTGCCGCTCAACTACTCAACAAGCTTACGGAGCCCTTTCCTCCACCCAGCTGCCCGCGCCCTCTGTTCCTGCCTCTGCCTCTCTCTCTGCCACGTCTGCGTCACCACCCCTCCGCAAACGCCGCACGCGTCGGCCGTCCCTCCATTGGCAGGATTCCGAGTCTGCATCTGATTTGATTACACCAATCTTTTCTTCCCTGCCTAACGGCTAACGGCTACCTTACCTTACCTTACCTACCTTACCGTCCCATGCCAGCACCCCGGCCCGCTGCTGCTGACTGAACCGTCGCAAGTTTCAAAGGCCCTGGGGCTACGCAAAATCCGCTCTCCGGACACGCACATCCGGCGCCGCACCGCCAGCCACACTGGCACCATCCGACGTTTATTCCTCTTTGCCTTATCTGTACTATTCGTGTCAGACACGCACATATATAGCCCGGCCCCCCGTTCGCCACCCCATCACTCGGCATGCTACAGCAACAAACTGCTTCTGCTGTGGTGAACGGGTCGCGACTCAAGCTTGCCTCCTCCATAATCACGTCCTCCTCCGCGAGCGTCAAGTCCTCATCCCCCAGCGTCAGAGCCTCCTCCGAAGAATCCGTCCCCCGCCGATCTCACCAGACAATGGCTGCTTCCGCCGCTCCAGCCCGCCCCGATGCGCGGAGTCGTCCTGTCGGCGCCTATTTCCCGCTGGGATACAAGGACGCCGTCACTCAGTGGGTACGTTGACGACCTCGAACTGCCTCTTCCCGATGAATGCGCTAACGGTCTGCCCCCAGTGGTCCAGCGTGACACCCCAAATGGCCGAGCGAAACGTCCTCTCCCACATCCCCTACCTGAAAGAAGCCTCCTCCGACCTGGCCAAGCACGACCCCTTCGGCAACCGCGTGTGGCGGTCGCAGATGGTGGAACTCTCTGGCAAGAACCGCGCCCTGAACGAGTACTCGGTCGAGCGCGTCGGTGAGCAGGTCGATAATACCCTCGTCATCGTCCACGGCTATGGCGCTGGACTCGGCTTCTTTTACAAGAACTTCGAGCCCCTCACCCGCGCCAAGGGCTGGAAGCTCTACGCCCTCGACATGCTCGGCATGGGTAACTCTACTCGCCCGCCCTTCAAGATCCACGCCAAGGACCAGGAGGCAAAGACGGCCGAGGCCGAGGCCTGGTTCATCGACGCCCTCGAGGAGTGGCGCAAGAAGCGCAACATTGACAAGTTCACTCTCATTGGCCACTCCCTCGGTGGCTACCTCTCGGTCGCCTACGCTCTCAAGTATCCCGGCCACCTCAACAAGCTCATCCTCGCCTCGCCCGTCGGTATTCCCGAAGACCCATACGCCGTCAACGCCGCCATGCCCGAGCCCGAGGAGTCCACGTTCCAGAACGAGTTTACCCAGGACCAAAATACCGTCACGGCCGACGAACACAACACGGCAACTTCGGGCGCCAAGTTGAACGCGCCCTCAAACTCCAACAACGCGCCAAGGCGACCACTGCCGGGCTGGCTGGTCTGGCTCTGGGACGCCAACGTCTCCCCCTTCAGCATCGTCCGCTTCACAGGTCCCCTCGGACCCCGCTTTGTGTCGGGCTGGACCTCGCGCCGCTTCAACCACCTCCCTGCTGCCGAGTCGAGCTCCCTCCACGACTACGCCTTCTCCATCTTCCGCCAGCGCGGCAGCGGCGAGTACGCCCTCCCGTACATTCTCGCACCCGGTGCCTTCGCCCGCAGCCCCATTATCAACAGGATAGACGGCGTCGGCCGACAGATCGTCGAAAAGAACGGCGAGAAGCTCAAGGAGACGGGCATCCCCGTCATCATGATGTACGGCGAGAACGACTGGATGGACGTCGCCGGCGGTTACGCCGCCGAGGAGAAGCTCAAGCAGGCCAGGGAAAAGGCTCTCCTGAACGGTACCGATGAAGAGAAGAGGCGCGAAAACGGCTCCGCCAAGGTCGCCATCATCTCCAAGGCCGGGCACCACCTCTACCTCGACAACGCGGACGAGTTCAACGAGTACATACGCAAAGAGATGGAAGACACGCAGAGCAGCAAGCTATAGACCTGTGTTGTTGAGGATGACAGAAAAAGAGCTGGCGAGCTGCGCTGCCGCGGCTAGAGGTGCATTTCAACATGGCGTTACTTCGGGGTGCATTGCATGAAAACTACGGTTTACGAGCCCAAGATGGCCGAGTGGGAATATCCAGTGGGAGCGTTTGGCTTTATTTAATATTAGAGGCTGTGCGAACAGCTCATAGAGATGCAAATACAGTTTTGAATACAGATTCGATCAATCGGACGCGTTGTCATCAAAAATTTGCCACCGGTCCGTTAGTGTTCGTCCACATCCCGGCTGGGCCCGGATCTGCAATCGGCAATCGGCTGGCCGGCCCCCCCGCCCCTGACCCCGGCTTCCCGCAGGAGCAGGAGCGGCATCGGCCGACGACCAACGACCTGCCCGATTGCGACAGAACGAGGGGCGCAGGAGATGTGGATGGAATGACATGTGATGCGGATTTTGATGATATGATACCCGCATTTCAGCTTTACATAATCGAACTTGTCAAAATTCAAGAGCCACAGCTTGAGTGTATTGCGAGTAAAACACTCAGAGACCTATGCAGGTCTCTAGGAGCATTGTTTAAGGGGCAGAAAGCCGCCAAATGAGTTTTGATCTATTATGAATTCTATTGAATCTCCCTACTTGAACCTTGCAGAGTTTGATTGGTGACGAAAGAAAGCCATCTTAACTCATCTCCTTGCAGATGGCCAGCCCGTAATCGAAGACGTGTTGCCTTCTAGCAGCACCCAATATGTCGCTCTATACTTCTCTCCAGCCGCCCCAGGCAGACTTTCATTCACTGCAGATGATGTGCAGTGCCAGACAGAACGTCGCTCAAAGTTCCCATTGTATGAAAGGGGTCTGGTATCAGATACAGCCTGTCTTGGGCTTTCTGGGACGATGAGGATGAAGACGGCCAAGATGACATCCATCTAGATCCACGTGCCGTGAAGGTAGTTCGACACAGCACGGGAACGCAATTTTACGAGCGATCTATACTAGATTTGTCTCTCGCCTTGTGGCCGTAGAAAGTTGTGAGTGGTTTCCGAAACAGGTTTGAGGTTTGGGGACGTAGGAAGACCATTCATTCGAGCATTGGCTTCGTACACCCCCCGTCCGCAGAAGTGTATCCCGCCGCATTCCACGTCAGCTGCTGCCGCCCCGCCTCCTCCTTCCCCGTTATTTTCTTTGTTCGCAGAGCTGATTCTACTGCTCCCTATCCGGGCCTTCAGACGCTTGATGTGGTGGATTGCTGGATAATACTGACGGCGTGGGAACTATGGCCTTATTCAAGGAACCCATCCCCGAGGACGGCAATGTCCAGGACACACCAAAGCTGAATTGCTTTGGATTTCGGCCCGCTTCATTGGCGTGGACTCTAATGGATGTCTCTTGGTCATTATTACATGTCCGAATCAAGTAGCGAGTCTACGTCAGGTCCTCGGAGGTCACCCGGATTCAGGTGGAATAAACGGTCAGAGGCAGTGACGAGCGACAAAGACGATGAGTGGTTCCTGTCCGACTTTGATGCGTTCAATTACCTCTTTCAGGGACTTCTCACAGCAGCGGTAAGTCTTATAAATATCTTCTCGACAGCTCCGAGATCACCACTCCAACTGTCGCCAGGCCAAAGAAGATGATTGATTTCTTCTTCAGAGAGGTCCGAGAGAAGTCGACGGAAGGGGGCGAACCAAGGGGCGAACCAAGGAGGCCATCATCGCAGTTGCTGCTGCTGCTTCTGCGGCTACCCTCGAATCATGAGAACATCACTTTAACAGGGTCCAGCCGCTCCATGTCCATCCTGCCCAAGCCAAATCAAGTATCGGCCGTCAAGGTCTTGCGTCGAAGGCGGCCTCGGTGACTTGAACGCAGAGTTTCCTCCCAATAAAATCCATTAGGGAGACCATCTTTTCTACCATACACTCCGAAACCAAGAGGACAAACATTTGGCAGAGCCGCCAAACAACTTAGTGTGTTTGTGTCAAAGGCATAAACAATCTTGTTTCCCTTGAGCTACAGCGCGTTCATCCCATGTTGAAAGAGTCACATGATGACTGCCCACAAAGGGGGCTGACCCGTCATGAGGGCATCGTGGGGCTCACTGAGCCTCACCCCCTTTTCGTCCCTTGTGGTCGACTCAGCGACCAGCTGCTTAGTCGCCCCAAGTCCCTTACCCACGTGTTTATATCCAAGGGACGCGTTTATTCTCAGCAGACCTCTCCACGCGTCGAAAAATATCAATCCCATCTTTCCCACACCGAGATCTCGTCTGGAGGCACACACGTGAATCGGCGGCCTCAACGCAAAATTCTTGTAAAAGACACCTCCACTCCCCTGAATCACCGTTCTTGTCAAGTCATCGACACAAGCACAAGAACAGTCACTTTGCTTGCTCATTCACGTTGCAAGTTGCTCACTTCCAATAGAGCGTCTGCTTGCGCATCACTACAGCTACCTCTCCCTCGAGAAAGCTTTTCAGCGCAGAATCACTCCGCTCAAGTCCATCGTACCTGAGTTGCGATACCCTACCCTCAAAATTCACTCTGCATACCCCAAGCGCACCGCTCAGCCCTCAAAATGAACGGCTACATCCCTAACGAGACCGACGGTCTTGGTCTTGACCACGACAAGTCTGACTTCAAGTTCAGCGACTTCATCGACCTCGGCCCTGACGACGCCGACTCCAACAAGTTTGTGCCTCGTAACAGATACATGGCCGACTACGAACACCAGAACGACAGCTTCTCCGTGGTCAGCTACCACGACGACACATCCCTGCCCAGCGCCGCCGACACCATGTTCACGGGACCCGACGCCTTCCTGCCGATGCCGGACTACCCTTACAACTCCATGACGCCAGTCAGCATGTCATCGACCTCCTCCAAGACCGAGGACACTTCCCAGCGTCCCGTCAAGCGCCAGCGGCTCACCGAGCATGAACCCTTCATCCGCTCCACGACGCCCGACGGCCCTCCCCCGTCCTACCCCCTCTTCCCCCTCCCCCTCCGGGGCAGCTTCTCCGAGCACCTCGCCGAGGCCCTCACCATCCCCCTCAACGTCACCCCCTACGAGCGCGACCGCCGCATCGCAGAGATGACCTCCATAATCATCCCGACCACCTCCTACGGCGCCCTCCCGCCCCCTTCCCCGCGCCTCAAGACCCTCCCCTTCCCCGACGCCGCCGCCGCCCGCGTACACCGCAACCGCCAAGCGCCCGCCCGCATCGCCATCACGCCCCTCCAGCCGCCCCAGCCGTTCGAGCCGTACGAGAACATCCAGCACCTGCCCGAGGGCGAGGAGAAGGAGGCCGCCAGGAAGCGCAACGACCGGCGCTCGGACGAGCGGGAGGCCCGCGGCAAGGCGCGCAACAACCTCGCCGCGACGCGCAGCCGCGAGAAGAAGAAGCGGGCCATCGTGCACCGCGGGGCGCGCATCCCGCGCGAGGAGGCGGAGAAGTGCTTCTGGAAGGCCATGGCCGTCGGCCTGGGCGCGCCGGGCGGCGCGTGGGAGGCGCTGGAGCCCTGGGTCCGGGAGGAGATGGTGGCGGACCGGCGGTTCTGGGTGCATGATTTCACGGTCGACGGGCCCGATGGGGAGGCTGAAGAGGAGCAGGTGCAGCAGGAGCAGGAGCAGGCGATGGTTGCTCAGCCTCAGCCTCAGCCTCAGCCGGTCGTCAAGAAGAGTGTTCCGAAGAAGGGCCGGGCGAAGAAGGGTGGAAAGAAGCAGCAGTAGAGGAGTTTCCGAGTTGGTTCATCATGGATTAGAGAGAGAGAGAGAGAGACGGAGAGCTTGTGGCTGATGAGTGGTTTTATCCGGGTCACATTTGGTTCTTCCTCGAGAAGGGTTGGCGGGGGTGTTGGTGTCATTTGTACAAGTAGCAAAAGTTTGGCGTTATTGCTGGGGATACCAAGGATTCACTGCCCATGAGCAGAAACGGGTTATTAGTACTACAGATAGAAAAATGACAAAGCAGCAATGTCTTGCTCATGGAATATCTCGATGGTGAGTTGCTGTGGCCCCGGAGCATCATGTAATAGGCACCTCGCCTCGCGCTGCCGAAGATGGATGTCAAGAGAGCCATCGTCGTGCATTTCTCTCATCGACGGTACCCATCCAAATGTGATGTTAAAAATACAAGAGGAGCACATGAGTTTGCGCCGTGAACGCTGGTTCAAACACAACAAGGCACATCGAGTCAGGTCAGCCAATCCGATTAGCTACTAGAAGAACCAGTGGTATCTCTCGTGTAAAACATCAAGCCCGAATCATTCCCATGGAGAAGCGTGATCCATCTGACTCAAAACGGCCGTGATGAAGCCTCAGTCCCCAATGATTAACCCTCTCTAAACCTCAAACTCCGGTCATTACCCAGTTCCAGTCCGATCTCATTCCCCTCTTGATTTTCTGCACCACACACGACACTTTCCTGCTTTCCTGCCGGCTAAGACCATCCACGCCGGGCACTCTCAGTCTCTGACGCATCTACTCATCAGACACAGACGGCTGAGGAGGCGCCTTGCTCTCGGCCTTGACGGAGCCCATCTCGGCGCCGTGTCCGGTCGACACGCCGTAGCAGTCGGGGTCAGCCAGGCATCCCTTGATGAAGAAGAACAGGACGACAATCATCATGATCCTGCAGATCGTCAGCTTCCCTTATCATCTCCGAGGGAACTCAAGACAGTAAAAAAAACGTACCAGTTCACCGCTCCAATGGCAGCAGCCGCCGCCATGCTCCCGCCGTACCGCTTCTCCTCGGTCGTCGGGCCGAAGCACGTGCCCCCGATGCACGTGTCGCCCAGGAACAGGGCGGCGATGCTCGCGGACCAGGCCCAGCCCGACAGCCAGAAGAGGACGTCGGTGCCGTAGGCGATGAGCAGGGCGAGGCGGAAGTAGAAGTGCGGTGCGAAGCGCTCGAGGCCCATGGCGCCGCCGAGGATGACGATGGTGAAGATTGTCTGGAAGACGGCGTCAATATGTCAGCTGGCCTTGTGTCTTACATCCCCAGGCCTAGAGAACGGGCAAACGTACGACAAAGAGCATGAAGCCCGGGGGCCCCGTGTAGCTCCCGCTGTAGCCGCCCAGCAGGGACAGGTTGTAGGCGCAGGCGGCGAGGACGGCGAGGGAGAGGGCGAGGATGGCGACGCGGAGGATGGAGAAGAAGGCGGGCGTGGGCGGGACGCCCTTGCCCATGAGGCCTCTGACGTTGCTTGCGCCGGCCATTGTGTGTATGTGAGTGTGAATGTGAGTATTTGATTCAAGCGAGCGACTCGGGTCGGTGGTTATTTCGAAAAGGCGTGTTGATTAATTTGATGGCGCCTCGCGATGGATGGTTATGGCGGTTGAATAGGTATTACGTGTTAGACGTCTGTCGAGATTCCCACACTCCCAAAGCCACGCGAAGATGAGACAACGAGTCAAACGAAAGTCGGTTAGGAAGCAAGAAGAATCCTTTTCCCAGAGAAATCTCCCAGAGACCACGCGCGGTTGGGGACGTCCGTTTGCCTTATACTCCCAGAGCTGTTCTCCTCCGCCCCTCCCCCAGTCCGTGTGTCTCGGTCGCATAACAAACAGCCCACGGCCCCAAAAACTGACCCCCTCCTCCATCCAAGAAATGAGATCCAAACGCCATGTCTGCGCCACCCAAGAGGAAAAGGAAGAAACGGCTCTTGGTCACCCCTGGCCCACAACCTAAGCAGCTATCCGCGTCGTGTCTACCTTGGCTCAAGCCCTCCCCTGCAGAAACTCCAAAAAAGTGAACCGGCAGACACAGGAAAAGGTTGTAGTGAGAGAGGGGGGATTGATGACGGATGATCGACAGGGCCAAAGAAAGGGATGCATCACTGCATAAAGAGCCTTAATTCACAACCTGCCGGGGTCCAGCCCGAGTCCCGCCCCTCTGATTGGCTCGCCCCTCCGAATCTGGTTCCTGGACCATCACATCACGGCAGTGCAACAGCCCCCCCTCCCCTGGAATCCTCTGTCGATCCGCCAACACGATTGGAAGCCGGCAGCCGGATGCACCCCTTCGAGATTTGTGGAGGCTGGCTGCTGCGAGCCGCGAGGAGAACGGCTCACGGCGAATTTGACGAGTTTCAGATGGCCAGAAGAGCCCGGGGTCCTCCTCGTTGCAGTTTCAATGCGACGGCTTTTTTGGTTCTTGGTTCCTCTTGGTTGGACTGGGCCACATCCTCATCCCCCTTTTTTTCTGTTGACTGACTCTTGTGTGTGTGTGTGTGTGTCGTCTCTGCATTTCTATCTTTGGCTCACGTCAGAAAAAAACCAAAAATCAAAAAATCGGGCGGACGTTGAATCGTTCCCCCTCCCCCCCTCCTCATCAGACGAACTGAAATTCCACGAGACTGGACACAAACACAAACACACCCTCGCACCTATGCCCGCCGACCGAAACATTCAGAAACGAGTGGCTGCGAGGGAAAAAGGAACCCACGTCGCAAAACACAACATGTCCATACCACACATCTGTCCGCACCACCTAAACGGCCCTTCACCAAGGCAACATCCATCACCCCCTTGCTAGCACCAACTCACACACACACACACATGCGCAAGAGTCCAAGCTCCCAGGGCGCCGCGTTGGCGGCCGAGTCGTGCTTTCTCTGTGACGACACAGCCCCAGTCCCCTTGACCTTCCCGCATCTTGTCTGACGTCTTGGCTGCCGCCGCCCCTCCGAATCTGCGTCGCCGTTGCTCGCTGTACGACGATCGCGCTCACGGACATCAATCTCGTAACCTTGGGCCGCCACAGCCACAAAACTAATCATCATCATCAAGAAATGGGAAAGCCGTTTCGACTCGAATACAACTCGAAAGACGACAAAATCTGCCCTCTACCCTCCCTTACATTCCAGGCCAATCACGTCCACGTCTGAGGGACCCCTCCTCCAGTTCATCCCATTTCATCAGACGCCGCATGGCTGAACAAATTTCCTCCATGCCTCCCGCTGAATCACTTCCCATCGCCCGAACCGGTGGGAACGTCGCGGCAGGTTCGAGGTCAGATAACGATAAGCACAAAAGCTACCTGCTAAGCACGTTCTCAGCTTGTCTAGCCCGGTGCGACACACTGCTGCTCATCATTCACAGACAGCCAAGGCCGATTCGTGGATTTGATACAGATTCTATTGTGGCATCGAGGAACTAGCAGTCTATCATTGTTGCGCCGTTCCCACTCGTGAATTACTCGTCAATTCATCCGACGATGATCCATCATGCAAAGACACTCCTCCCAAAGTGTCCTCGCAATCTATACTCCCATGCTTGTATGTTTCAAAACACCATCGAAGCGAACAAGACAAGATCCCATGCCTGCCTATATCCCATGAACTAGAAATGCACTATACAGTCTATCGCCGTTTTTTAAAAGTTTGCGACGGCGACAGCAATCGCTTGCGACTCCGAGTGTGAGATGGAGACGCTAATGTCCTTGAGACCGACCTTCTTGGCGGCAGCAGCGGCATCACCGTGAAGCTGTGTCCTTGTTAGCAAAATGTGTCGTAACATCAGATTGGAATCCAACATACCTTGACCACTGGGGCGCCCGACTCGTCCTTGGCAATCTCAATGTCCTTCAGCGGCGCGCCCGCACCCTTGCTGGACACGCCAAGAGACTTGAAGACGGCCTCCTTCGCGCTCCACCGACCGGCGAATGAGCTCTGGGGGCTTGGTGCCTGAGAGCAGTACTTGATCTCGCCGGCAGTGAAGTTGCGCTCGATGAAAGTCTCGTTCTCGATGTTGATGGCCGAGATGTCCTCAACGTCAACACCGACATTGCTGTTCTTGGAAACAACCTTCTTGGCGAGAGCCTCCATCATGTCCTGGGTAGCCTGGGCCGCCGAGGGGGACACAGTCTTCTCGGACGCCTTCATGAAGTTGGAGGGGTATGTCATGGTGGAGGTCTTCTTGTCCTCGGTCACGCGGGCATCGGGGTTGAGCAGCACCTTGCTGAGCTGCTCGTCGGTGTAGGGCGCGTTAGACTTGGCAACGAACAGCGTGTTGTTGACCAAGCCGTTGTGGAAGAAGCGGTAAGCCTTCTTCTGACGGGCCTGGACCTTGGAAGAGTACTCCTCATACGTCTTCTCGTCAAGGGTGGCGAAGAGGTACTTGGGGTGAACACCGATGGCCTGAGCACCCTTTTGACCGAAACCGAAAGAGGTGACGGAGAAGGCCTTGATGCCGTCGGTCTGGATGCTGCGACTGGGGTAGACAATCATGTCAAACTGCTCCATGATGGGGTCGACGTTGTCAGCGTTGCGGTTGCCAGGAACCAAGCCGGTGTTGAGGACCTGCAAGCAGCCGTTCATCATCCAGGCACCGGCAGCACCCTTCGGGTGACCAGTGAGGTACTTCTGGAAGATACCCATGACGGCGTTACCCTTCTTGCGGCCAAGGTGGCGGAGTTGCTGGCAGATGACGGAAGACTCGTTCTTGTCGTTGGCCTTGGTGGAAGTTCCGTGGAAGGAAGCGACGGCGAGGTCGTCAATGGTGAGACCCCACGTGGCGAGGGCACCACGGAGAGGGGCAATCTCGGGGTTGTTCTTCCAGAAGTTGTTGCCGAGGCTGCGGAGAACCTCCTTCTCTTGGCGCTCAGCCTCCTTCTTGATGTGCTCGGCACGGTTGTGCGCGTACTCCTTCTCGTTGAACTCGGAGCCCTGGGCCTTCATGGCCTCGACCTCGTCGTACAGGTACTCAAGCTCCGACTCCTGCCACTGCTTGATCTGCTTCTTGCGGAGGTTGATCTGGCGGCGGCGGTAGCTGATGTCGAGCAGCGGCGAAGGGAACTTGCCAGCGTGCTCACGGGCAGTCGTCAAGACACCCTGGCCGGGAGCAGGGACGGAGCGACCAATCTTGTCGGTGGCAGTGGTGGTCAGGGCCAAGACACCGTGGATGGGCATGCCCATGTCGAGGGCCAGCTTGGCAGTCATGAGCAGCTGAACACCGCAACCCTGGGACTCCATGAAGCCGTTACGGGTGGTGGTGGTGGGACGCGACATCTCGGCAGGGGTACGGCCGTGGGCGAGTTCATCGACGGCATTGCTAGTGGCCTTCATGTTGGCGAACTCGTAAGAGCCCTCCTCACCAAAGTCATCGAAACCACCAACGAAGACAACGCGAGCCTTGCCCTCCATGATGGTCTCGTAACCGATGTCGACGGACTCGACGGCAGTGGCACAAGCACCGACGGGAGTCTTGATGGGACCAGAAGAAGAGATCAGCAACATGTTGACCCAGGCGGCCATGGTGTTGATGAAAGACTCCTGGAGAATGTCGTTCTGGACGGGCTTGTCCAGGAAGCGGTCTCTGTGCATTCCGCGGAGAGCGCCAGCACCACCCATACCAGATCCGATACAGTTGCCCACCTCGGAGACGTGGACGTACTTGTAGAACTCGTAGGGGTCAGTGATACCGGCAGACAGGAGCGTCTCGGCAACAGACACGAGGACGAAGAGGGTGACGGGGTCGACCTGGGACACAATGTCCTCAGGGATACCGTATCTCTTGGCGTCCCAGCCAGTGGGGATCTGGCCGGCGACGAGTCTGTCGAAGCGGAGAGCCTTGGGGATCCAGAGAGCAGCGCCCTTGCGCATGCGGACGATGTACTCGCCGGACTCGGGGATCTCAAAGATCTCAACCTTGTCGCCGTGCTCACGCTTGAACTCCTGAGCAGTCTCCTTGGACGCCTCGAAGGGCTCAAGATCCTCCTCAATCACAACCTCGTGGAGAAGCTGCTTCTGGTTGGGGTCGTAGCCGCCAAAGAGCTCAGGCTCAATCAGACGGATACCAGAGTGCTCGAGAATGAACTTCTCGTACTTGGACTTGATGTCCTTCTCCTCGACGGGCTCGCCAGTCTTGGCGTCAACCCAGCCAGAGTAAGGGGCTGGCTTGCCCTTGATAGGACCGTTGTGGTTCTTGATCAGGCCCATAATCCAGGCCATCTCAATGCAGCCCTCCAGAGAGAACTCGCCATAAGCCTCCATCTCCCAGCGGGTGCGGGAGTTACCCCAAGGGCCGACCTCGGCAAAACCAGTAACGACGACAACCTTCTCGAGGTCAACCATGCCCTTGAGGCGGTCGTTGAGAGGAGCAATCTCCTCCTCCCAGTCAGGCAGGTTGGGGAAGTCGAACTTGATGTTGGCACGAGGCTCCACGGTCTTCTTCTTGTAGAGAGCCTCAGAGTTGGCACCGTTGACAACCTTGTTCTCGATAGCGTTCTCCTTGGTGACAGCACGACGGACCTCGCTGGTGTCCATGATGTCCTTGCGGAGCTTCGTCATGGTCTGGTTGAGGTCAGGGATGAACTGCAGACCTCCGTTGAGGTCAGCAAAGACGGGCTCGCCCTGGCACAAATCGACAATGGTAGGCGACATGAGACCAAGGAGGTTGAAAGCCATCTCCTGCTGGGAGAAGGTGCGGACGCCGAAGGCCTCGACACCCTCAGCGACAACGTTGTTCGCGCTCATGAGGCCAGTACCACGGGTCCAGCCGATGACGGCACCGCAAATGGTGAGGTAGTGGCCCCAGTCCTCAGAGTGCCATCTGTTGAACAGGGTCTCGAGGGCGAGCTTCGACTCGGAGTAGAGACCATCGTTACCGAAGGTACCGTGGTTGGGCGACAGAGGCAGGACAACCTGGGCGGGACGAGTCTCGTAGCCACGCTCAGACTTCTGGGACTTGACGCTTCCGAGGATGCGAAGGAGGTTGGTCAACATGATACGGTGAGCAAGCTCAGAGCGAGAGTCAATGTTGTCAATCTGGCGGCCGTTCTCAGGGATAGCGGCGAAGGGGACGATGAAGTCCAGATCCCAGCCGAGACCGTTCTTGGTGTCGTAAATGTACTCGACGAGGGCCTCGCAATCCTGCTTGCTACCCTGGTTGAAGGGCACAACAACCAGCTGCGAGCCACGGGCACCGAAACGAGTGTACATGGACTGGTAGTACTCAGTGACCTCACGAGAGAATCGAGAGGTGGTGACGACAACCTTGGCGCCACCGCTGATGAGACCCTGGAGGACCTCAGCGCCGATGGAGCCGGCACCGGCACCGGTCATCAGAGCGTGCTTGCCAGCAAAGCTGACGCCGTCCTTGGCAGCCTCTTCGAGAGACTGCAAGTAGTAGCCGGTGAGCTTCTTGCTGTAGTCCCAGCCGTGGAGGCCCTTGCGCTTAAGGTGCAGGAAGGGAATAGTCTCAACCTTGCCCTTGGGGCCGGTGGCAGGCTTGTCCTTCTTGGAGGGGCTGTCGTCAGGGATGATCTGGTTCTCGTTCATCGCAAGAGAGCGCAGAACGTCACCGTACAGGTTCTTAATCTCAAGCTGGGACGACTTGGAGACCTTGTGCTGCTCCTTGATGAGCTTGTAAATACGGCGCAGGTCGTTCTGGACCTTGGTGCGGTTGCCATACTCAGAGATCTTGCCACCCTCAGCCATCTGCTGGACGTAGTGCTCCAGCTTGCGGCAGCTGGCACGCGGGACTTCCTCGTAGTTGAGGTTGCCGCGGGCGTCAACAGTGGTGCGAGGTCCAGTGGGAACAGCGACATCCTTGTAGACAGGGTTGGCGTTGAGGACCTCCTTGCAGTTCTCGATAAGCTGCTCGCCGAGCTCCTTGGCGAGCTTGTAGGTCTCGCCACGCTCCGTGGGGCAGTTGTCGATGTGATACTGCATGAACTCGACGAGAGTGGGGTTGGCGCGGTTCATGATGCGGAGGCACTGGCTGACGATCTCACGGTCAACAGCCTTGAGACGGCCAAAAATGATGTCGAAGTACATGTTGAGGGCATCCTGGCGCGCCCAGTTCCAAGAGGAATCGTAGGAACGGGCCTTCAGAGAGCTGAAGACGGGCGCAATGCCAGCGGCGTAAAACTCGCCGTGCTCGGCAGTCCAGAGGTCCAACTGGGCCTGGAGCAACTTCTCAGACTCCTGCGAGTTGATGTAGGCCTTGTCGCCGGCACGGAGATCCAGCTTCAGATATCTGGCCAGGAGCTCGAGCTGCTGCTTGAACAGCGCACGCTGGTCCTTGGTAAGAGCATCGATGGCGGCGGGGTCCATCATCATGCCACCGCCAGAGCCACCGGCGGGGCCGGCAGCGGTAGTGGTCGTGAGGCTGATGCCAGCACTGGCGGCGTACTTGTTGGCAACGTCGTCCAGGAAAGCCTTGGCGTCGGCCTCGGATCCGAGACGAGCGGCAGGCTCCATGGTGATGGCCAGCAGCAAAGTACCGTCCTGTCTTCCAGAGCCCAAGCCCCATCTTGTCTCGAGGTATTTTCTCGCAGCGGTGATGTTGAAGCCACCGGGCATCTTGGAGGAGATCAAGCGCGCAATGAGAGCCTGGGACTGCTTGCCGAGCTGGCCGTCGAAGGTGGCCTGCATCGAGGCACCAAGCTCGTCAAGAGGGGTATCTTCAGGCTTCTCCGGGGTCGATCCAAATTCCTTGCCGAGGTCACCGAGAATTTCGTTTTGGAGGGTGGACTTGCCTGCAAACGAGCTGTCAGCATGTTGTGGCGGTGAAGAGGCGAAACACGAGCTACTTACCGCCAACAAGGTCCTTGATGGCCTTGCTCAATGGCACCTCAGAAAGGGGCTTCTTGAGCTTCTGGGAGATCAGAGATCGCAGAATGTCGATGGCCTGGACAGGCGCATCAGCGACCGCAGCGGCCGGGCCGGCGCTGGGGGCGGGAGCAGCCGCAGCAGCGGGAGCGGCAGCTGCAGGTGCGGAAGAGGGAGCAGCGGCCGGTGCGCTCGAGGTGGCGGCGGGTTCCGGCTCTTCCTCAATGGGGTCGGCCTCGTAGTAAATCTCCTTTGCGTCCTTGTTGTAGCAAAGGATCTGACGCTGAACTGACTTGGCGGCATCGTAGGCTTCGTACTTGGAGGCGAGAGTGCGCTTGGCCATCACACCAAGGGTATCAGCGGGACCGATTTCAACCACCCTCTCGGCGGTCTTCTCGGCCAGGAAAACATCTTGGGTCTCAATCCACCGCACGGGCGAGGCGAACTGGTAGGCAAGGAGCTCGACGAGCAGGGTGTGGGCAAGCTCTTGCTCGACTTCGGGACGCATATTGGGCAGCTGGGAGGAGCTGGAAGCTCAATTACACGGAACTGGGAGGGGAACCGGGAAACTGGGGGTATCTGGTCGTCGACGAAGTGACGTTTTGGTCGAAATTGTCTCGTGGGAAGCCGTGGGAGAGCCGGAATCCTAGAGACAGTTGCTGTGGTGGTGGTGGTGGTGGTGGTGGTGTAGCCTGCGTGGGAGGGTATATGTGAGGCAGGACAAGCTTGCTCGACTTTTTTTTTTCTGGACAGTCGGGGGGGCTGTTCAAGGGAGATTAAGTCCGCGCCAGAGAGAGGGAGGGTCAATCCGGCGGAGGCAAGCGAGGGAGATGAAGAAGTGGGAGGAGTTGGAACCGGCGAGGCCACGGATGAAGGGAAGAGGTTTGGATATGATGGAAAATGAAAGACAAGGTCAAGTCGGTGGCTCTGGCCCGTCGAGATCGGGTCACTGGCACTTGATTGACTTTCTTGGGGGGACTTTGAAGGGACACCACCTGGAAAGGGAGGGATTGGATGGGATGGGACAGGCAGGCAAAAGACGATTGTTGAACCAGGCAAGGGCCCCCACCGGCTCAAGGAAGCGGTGGTGAAGGGTGTGGACGGCGGTCGACGTGGGAGGTGGGAAGGCGGAAGGCTGGAAAGGGCGAGCGAGGTACAGTACTTGCCCGCGATGTCACTGCTTCAGCGCTACGTATCGGCCATGTACCTGGCCCACGCAGGCGTACCCATACTTGGGCGGGAAAAGGCCCATGCCTCAAGACATTCGACTGGCTGTTTCTGTTTCTCTCTTAATTTTTTCGCGAGGGAAGGAGGGAGGGAAAAAAGAGTGGAGCCCCTGCCATGCTTCGCGATGGACCTCCCGGCGGTTTCCCCCCCATGCAGGTGGGAAGCTGCTGGTGCTGCTGGTGCTGTCTGGTGCAGCGACTCCTGCAGAGAGCTCCTCAACCATATTCAGACGCTAACCCCATTGAGCATGGGACGATCAGGGGGGCCTTCCCCACAAAACCATTTCATTGGGGGAATGCAGGGTGGGACGGTGGAGCCTTTGGGAGGGACGCCAGGGAGGAACGTCGTCACTGTTGCGAAGTTGACGTTGGAGTTGGGGCGCAACAACACCCTCGGGCAAAATTAAACCATCGCTGCGAGCAGACGCGAGCAGACGGGGGCATGATGACATGATCAGACGGGCCAGCCGATGCGTCGTGATGTATGCCGTGAAGGTACCGAGAAGCCACGATGGCATGAAGTTCTGGGCCAAGGCGATCTTGTCATCAGCCTAGGTAGACCCGAGCCAGCGCTGGATCTGTGCGTGAGAGCTTCAAGCTGGCAGCTGCATTATCAGCATCATGCTGTAGCCTGTTGCGGCTACTGCATGCAATGCCTGACGTTATCGAACAAGTCCCGAGCCTCTATCTATCCTTCTGTGCGCCTCGGGCCCTCTGCTTGCTTCCGTGCCACCTCATTGACTGGCCTGCGATGCGATGCCATGTCGTGAGTCGAGGCGAGGCGAGGCGAGACATGCCCACGCCTGAAGCACGGATACCTGGAGCTAGGCGGGTAGCTCTGTGGCGCGTCCTGTCTCGAGCTCTTCGTGTCTGCCACTTTCCCTCGCGTCGCTTTCCCGAGCTGTCGGAATGTTGGATCCGGACTAGTGGCGGCGTGCCCGCCCCTCGATATCGAGTAGCGCACGCAGGAAGCGTTAGACTCGCGCGAGGCTCTGTGTCTAAGACCTCCCAGCTTGGCCTTACCGCTGGACCTTAGCTCCTTGGAACCCGGGTACATTGCAGAGGTAGCTTCTGGATGTACCCGTTCCGACGACCCTCAACTCTGTTCGGGCCCCTATCGGCGGCTCTCTTATCGGAGCATTCCTGTTGGCCGCCTCCTGGATCTTGCGACACTCAACCAGCTTGACTTTGGGAGCTTGGCGGGAAGGCTGACGGGACGAGGCTCGCCTCGATGGAACTCTGAGTCTGTTCGCGGATTAGTGATGGCTGATACGTGTCCATAGCCGGGCAATACGAGCGCGGCAAGTTGTGGGAAAGTGGTGCCATGATAACAGCCTGGCCCGTCAACAAACGGGGACCCGGAAAGCAACAGCCGTGACGACAAGTTCTCAGCAAGAGGTCCCAGATGTCCAGGTTGCAAGCAGAGTCTGAAGGGGGGCAAGATGGGAAATGGAGGGAGAGGAGGGGCAAAAAAGTGGCCGCTGCTCCAGGAACCCGCCAAAGTTGAGGGGGCCAGGAGACATGTAGCGGTACTTGTCTCGACTCCTGCTTGACCCAAGCTTTTTGGGGGGAGTGCCTCAGCTCCAGCCCTGAAAGCTGTTTTGGAGGGAGCTGACTTTGGCTGCGCTGATCGGGATGCGGATGTTGACCCTCGGCGACCGAGATGGGCATTGCTGACCTTTCGGCGTTCTGCGACGGGTTCCTCCAGTTCTTCAGTGGACATTGGACACCGTCGAGGGGCAATTAAAGGACGGGAGGGTGGGAGAGCGCCTCCAGTTGACCCCGTGGACTGGATCTCACCTCCTCATCAGCCAACAAACGATTGTGATGCGCAGGAGTCGCAGCGGGATCGCCGTTTGTTTCTGGCCACCTCCAAGTTTCTTCGACACATCCAACACATTCTAGGGGGGAGCGATTATTGGCTCCGTCGCGGGATCCCTTTCCGCAGATTTCGAATTCCAGTCTTCTTTTGCATCGGCCCATGCAGTCGTTGGGCTAGGCTGCCGCTGGACTGTCACGATGTCTCGCTGCACGCTCTACCGTCTACGACGTGTAGTGTCAGTCGGGAAAATAAAATAAAAATAATTTACATACCTTACTGGCCATTGAGGGGCTTGCATTCCCCGTCCAGCGTCCGCGTGGCATGGCAGGCGATAGCTCCCGCCCCAGCGAGCCAGGCCAGCCGCCAGCGTCTGGCGCGGTGGCGGTTCCGGTACCTGTACATGCCGGGCGGTGTCTCCCTTCCTTTCTCAGGGTCCCGCGCCTTTCTCGTCCTCCCCAGCATCAGCCCCAGGCGTGGGGTGAAAGCGGTGGGGAGAGAAGGGCGGCAGAAAATCCGTTACAACGCTGGCATCCCTGACCGCCTGGCAGCAGCCAGGGAGCTGCGGGAACGCAACGGGGGGCCATGAGTACCGTCCCGGGAACTTTTGGCTGGACGGATTCCGCACGTCTGGGACTGGCCCAAAGGGTCCAGGTCCAGCTCAGGGTGGGCGGGCACGGCAGCGGGTGAGCGAGGCCGCCGAGGCGAGGGAAACCGCGACGCGCTCTCACTCTCGCAGAGGACAGAGAACACACGGGAACGGCAACAGCAAAGAGGCAAGATGATGGCAGCGGACCCGAAACAGCCCGTCGAGCGTCGACTTTGTTATCGTCCGTCTTCTGCATCCGGGGTAGCATCTCGGCATCTTATCGGCCCTGCACATCGAGATGTGGCCGTTGGCTCGCGACGGTCTGCGTCCAAGAGCCGAACATGGTGCCGTTTGGCCGAGCATTCGTGCGCCCATCACGGATTGAAGGGTTGGGGACTCGGTCGAGATACGCGGGAAAGATCCGGGCAGAACATGGCTTAGATGGTCCGTCAAGCGCCGCCGCCAAAGCAGCGACGGCCCACTGTCCCGCCCGCCCAGCCAAGTCCACGTCGTTGCGTCCCGCCAACAAAAGTATCGGTACAACGCCGCCCGTTCTCCAACGCGGCACCCTTGCGGATCACTCGGGCTGCATGAAGTCAAGGGTGGAGCTCGAGGGGTGGGCGTGGTGTGCGACCATCCCCAACAGAACTAAAAATTTTGGCGAGACATTGAGATTTGAGACTTGGAGGCAGGAGCAAGCAGCAAGCGGGAAGCAGGCACCACCACCTCCACGTCGCCCTTTCCTGGGGCCTGCGCCGGTCTCAAGACGGCTGCGAGGAGGAAAGAACAGACCAGCGGGCAGGAGGTACCTGCTTCGACTCAGAGCATTGGCACCCGTGGCGCCTCCCTCCTTCCCTGCCGATGGCGGGGTGAGGTGAGGGACAGCAGCTTCGGCCAACAGTAGCAGCAGCCGCACCGCACCTGGCCAGTTCCGCCAGCCCGGACCAACTGGACGCATTCCAACTCCAATCAGTGGCAGAAAAAAAAAAGTGACCCGGCCTAATTTTTTAATCGTTGAGTTCACGGCGAACGTCCCCAAGGTACCTTCTCCAAAACTGGAACCCGAAACCTCCAATTACGTTGGCGGGATTGACCTCGCCTACCTTGCCCGCACCACCAGTGAGGACCCATCAACACATCCACTCCCACGCCGCCCTCCTCGCCGCGGCGGTACCTCGCTCGCTGGTATCCCAATCTCAATCCCATCCCAATCCAATCCCACACCTCCAAGCATCCCAGTCCCCATTGAGAGACCCGGGCAGCCTGTTCCAAGACCCAATATCCAGGACCCAGACCGCACCGCAAAACCAAAGGGATGCCGTTCAATTGCCTCGCCTTCCCATCATAACCACCGCAAGACACCCGCCCAACCTTCCCTTGATCTCCCAGCTCTCTTCTTTAAGCTGCCATCTGCCACGCCCGCTCTCTTCCTCTCCCCAACTCCACGTCAAGGACAGATCTTGTAGGGCAGTCTTCTCGTTTTCCTTTTTTTCTTGTCCTTCATAGACCATCAATTGCTCTCGGAGATTCGGAGAGACAGCTCTAGACGACCCCCGTGCCTGTTAGACTACCACCGCTACTGCCACTCCCAACCCACGACAAGTATCTGCCGCCGCCGCCCACCCTCCCACACCGCCGTCTCGGAGCATATTGCACTCGCTGCCTCCTGCTCTTCGCTGAGTACACGGAGTCAGAACCAGGTACGCCAACCTCGTTCCCATCTCCTCGTCTCCCGCCGCAGAAATTGCGGTGAGAAGGAGAAAAACTGCAAGAACCGCACCTTCGGCTAACACGTGGCGGACACAGCTCCATTCGTAATCCACGAAAAAAAACTTCCCCCTCTTGATACCCCCAAAATCCGCCATCACCATGTACGGCACCGGAACCGGCCCGCAGACGGGCGTCTCTACTCCCCGATCCAACGCTTCTCTCCGCCCCCTCACCCTCCGACATGGCTCTCTTGAGACCTCCTTCCTCGTGCCGACCGCCCTCCACTTCCACGCCTCGCAACTGAAGGACCGCTTCAATGCCACTCTCCCCACCGCCACAGATGAGCTTGCTCAGGATGACGAGCCTTCGTCCGTCCCCGAGCTTGTTGCGAGATACATGGGTTTCGTCGCCGACGAGGTCGAGAAGGGCGAGGACGACGAGTCGGGTTCCTACGAGGAGGTCCTGAAGCTCGTCCTTAACGAGTTCGAGCGCGGCTACCTCCAGGGCAACGAGGTCCACGCACTCGCTGCCACGCTGCCCGGTATTGACGCCAAGAAGTTGGTGGTCATCCGCAGCTACTACCAGGCCAGACAAACGACTGGCCGCTCAATCAAGGCTTACGGCTCAGCGCTTTTCCGCGCTGCCGACGATGGCTCTGCCGACATCTACACCATTTTCGGTGGCCAGGGCAACATCGAAGAGTACTTCGACGAGTTGCGTGAGATCTACAAGACCTACCAGCCCTTTGTTGGCGAGCTCATCCACAACGCTGCAGAGCTCCTTCAGAACCTCTCCAAGCACCCCAACGCTGAGAAGCTGTACCCCAAGGGTCTGGACATTCTGAGGTGGCTCGAGGACGAGGACGCGACCCCTGATGTCGACTATCTCATTTCCGCGCCCGTCAGTTTCCCCTTGATTGGTCTCGTGCAGCTCGCACACTACGAGGTGACCTGCAAGGTCCTCGGTGTCCACCCCGGTCTGCTGCGCCAGCAGATCAGCGGTACTACTGGTCACTCCCAGGGCATCGTGCTCGCCGCCGCTACAGCTGCCGCCGAGTCTTGGGAGTCCTGGAGGGAGATTGCGCCCTCCGCCCTCACCATCCTTTTCTGGATCGGTGCTCGCAGCCAGCAGGTGTTCCCCCGTACGTCTCTGACACCAACAATGATCAGAGAGTCCGTGGAGAATGGCGAGGGTACCCCCACACCCATGCTTAGCATCAGGGACCTGTCCCAAGCTGAGGTCCAGAAGCACATTGATGCTACCAACCAGTACTTGCCTGCCGACCGCCACATCTCCGTCTCTCTCATCAACAGCCCCCGTAACCTTGTTGTTACTGGTCCTCCCATCTCCCTGTACGGTCTGAATGCTCAGCTCCGCAAGGTCAAGGCTCCCGTCGGCCTGGACCAGAACCGCATTCCTCACACTGAGCGAAAGCTTCGTTTCGTCCACCGCTTCCTCCCCATCACTGCTCCTTTCCACAGCAAGTACCTGGCTGAGGCAACGGAGTTGATCGACGAGGACCTCAAGAACATCAAGATCGACTCCAAGTCTCTCGGCACTGCTGTTTTCGACACCAACACTGGCAAGGACATCAGGGAGGAGGTCGACGGTAACATTATCCCTACCCTGATCCGTCTCATCACCAGAGACCCGGTCAACTGGGAGAAGGCTACCGTTTTCCCTCAGGCGACTCATGTCCTCGACTTTGGCCCCGGTGGTATTTCCGGTCTTGGTGTTCTGACCAGCCGCAACAAGGAGGGCACTGGCGTGCATGTTATCCTCGCTGGCACCGTCGACGGTACCATCACCGAGGTTGGCTACAAGCCCGAGCTTTTCGACCGTGATGAGGAGCATGCTGTGAAGTATGCCATTGACTGGGTCAAGGAGTTTGGACCTCGCCTTGTCCACACCTCCAACGGCGACACATACGTCGACACCAAGATGAGTCGACTCCTGGGTCTCCCTCCCATCGTCGTGGCCGGCATGACTCCCTGCACGGTTCCCTGGGACTTCGTCGCTGCGACCATGAACGCCGGTTACCACATCGAGTTGGCCGGTGGTGGCTACTTTGACCCCGGCATGATGACTGCTGCCCTCAAGAAGATCGAAGGTGCCATTCCTGCCGGACGTGGTATTGGTGTCAACTTGATCTACGTCAACCCCCGCGCCATGCAGTGGCAGATTCCCATGCTCGGAAAGCTCAGAGCCGAGGGTGTTCCCATCGAGGGTCTCACCATTGGTGCCGGTGTGCCCTCTGTCGAGGTCGCTCAGGAGTACATTGACACTCTGGGTCTCAAGCACATCAGCTTCAAGCCCGGCTCTGTTGACGCCATCCAATCCGTCATCAACATTGCCAAGGCCAACCCGACTTTCCCTGTCCTCCTGCAGTGGACCGGTGGCCGTGGTGGTGGTCACCACTCGTATGAGGATTTCCACCAGCCTATCCTCACTATGTACAGCCGCATCCGTCGCCAGGAGAACATCATCCTCGTTGCCGGCAGTGGTTTCGGTGGAGCCGAGGACACTTACCCTTACCTTACTGGTGAGTGGTCCAAGAACTACGGCTACCCCCCGATGCCCTTCGATGGTACCCTTTTCGGTTCCCGCATGATGGTTGCCAAGGAGGCCAAGACCAGCCCTGCTGCCAAGCAGGCCATCATCGACGCTCCTGGTGTCGAGGACAGCGAGTGGGAGAAGACCTACAAGGGCCCTACTGGAGGTGTCATCACCGTTCTCTCTGAGATGGGCGAGCCCATCCACAAGCTTGCCACCCGTGGTGTCCTGTTCTGGGCCGAGATGGACAGGAAGATCTTCTCTCTCCCCAAGGAGAAGAGAGTGCCCGAGCTCAAGAAGAACCGTGACTATATCATCAAGAAGCTCAACGACGACTTCCAGAAGCCCTGGTTCGGCCGCAACCGCGCTGGTCAGGCCGTTGACCTCGAGGACATGACTTACGGCGAGGTCGTTCGTCGCATGGTCGACCTTCTGTACGTCCGTCACCAGCAGCGCTGGATCGACCCCACTCTCCGTACCTTCACTGGCAAGTTCATCAGCCGTGTTGAGGAGCGATTCACTTCCACCGCCGGACAGCCCGCCAGGCTCCAGGACTTCAAGGACCTCGACTCTCCCTACGAGACTGTCGAGAAGATCCTGTCTCACTACCCTGAGGCTGAGACTCAGCTCATCAATGCCCAGGATGTTCAGCATTTCCTGATGCTCTGCATGTTCCCCTTCCAGAAGCCCGTGCCTTTCATCCCCGCCTTCGACGAGAACTTCGACTTCTACTTCAAGAAGGACTCCCTGTGGCAGTCCGAGGATCTTGATGCCGTCCCGGGTCAGGACGTTGGCCGTGTCTGCATTCTGCAGGGTCCCACCGCCGTCAAGTACTCCAAGATCATCGATGAGCCTATCAAGGACATCCTTGACGGCATTCACAAGACTCACGTCGAGTACTTGACCAGGGATCTGTACAAGGGCGACAAGAGCTCTATTCCCACCATTGAGTACTTCGGTGGCAAGCTCATCGAGACCGAGGTCCCGGTCGAGGACGTTGATGGTCTTACCGTCTCGTACGACGATGCCCACAAGAACACCTACCGTCTGTCTACCTCGCCCAACGCGACCCTGCCCAGCCTCGACTCCTGGTTGGCCCTGCTTGCTGGCCCCAACCGCAGCTGGCGCCACGCTCTCCTCACTTCTGAGGTCGTCGTCCAGGGCCAGAAGTTCCAGACCAACCCTATCAAGCGCATCTTCGCCCCTACCCGTGGCCTCTTTGTTGAGATTCACCACCCCAAGGACCCCAAGAATACCAAGATCATCGTCAAGGAGCAGCCTCGCCACAACCACTACGTCGAGGTCATTGAGGTGAAGCTCGAGGGCAAGAACGAGGTCGTCGTCAACATGATCAAGGACACCACTGCTCTTGGCAAGCCTGTTGCCCTTCCCCTCAAGTTCACTTACCACCCTGAGGCCGGCTACGCCCCTCTTCGCGAGGTGATGGAGGGCCGAAACGACCGCATCAAGGAGTTTTACTGGCGTGCGTGGTTCGGTGACGAGACTCTTGACCTCGACGCCGACGTTGCTAGCAAGTTCGACGGTGGAAAGGCCACCATCACTGGCGAGGACATCAACGACTTCGTTCACGCTGTTGGCAACACTGGCGAGGCTTTCGTTGAGCGTCCCGGCAAGACTGTCTACGCGCCCATGGATTTCGCCATTGTTGTTGGCTGGAAGGCTATTACCAAGCCCATTTTCCCCCGCACCATTGACGGTGACCTGCTGAAGCTTGTCCATCTTTCCAACGAATTCCGCATGAAGCCCGGCGCTCAGCCTCTCCAGAAGGGCGACGAGGTCTCCACCACCGCCCAGATCAACGCCGTCATCAACCAAGAATCTGGTAAGATGGTTGAGGTCTGCGGAACCATCTACCGCGATGGCGAGGCTGTCATGGATGTTACCTCCCAGTTCCTTTACCGCGGCACCTACACCGACTACGAGAACACCTTCCAGCGCAAGAACGAGACTCCCATCCAGCTGCACCTCGCCACTAGCAAGGATGTTGCTGTTCTCAAGTCCAAGCAGTGGTTCAACACTGACGACATGCCCCGTGACATTGATCTCCTCGGCCAGACCTTGACCTTCCGTCTGCAGAGCTTCCTGCGTTACAAGACCAAGACCGTGTACAGCAGTGTCGCCACCCAGGGCCAGGTTCTCCTGGAGTTGCCCACCAAGGAGGTCATCCAAATCGCCAGCGTCGACTACGAGGCCGGTCAGTCCAACGGCAACCCCGTCATTGACTACCTCGAGCGCAACGGAACGCCTCTCGACCAGCCCCTCCACTTCGAGAACCCTATTCCTCTCAGCGGTCGCACCCCTCTGCAGCTCCGCGCCCCGGCCACCAACGAGAACTACGCTCGTGTCTCTGGTGACTACAACCCCATTCACGTCTCGCGCGTATTCGCCAACTACGCCAACCTCCCTGGTACTATTACCCACGGCATGTACTCCAGCGCTGCCGTCCGTAGCTTGGTCGAGACTTGGGCTGCTGAGAACAATATTGGCCGCGTCCGTAGCTTCCACGCTTCTTTGGTTGGCATGGTTCTGCCTAACGATGATATCGACGTCAAGCTCCAGCACGTCGGTATGGTTGGTGGTCGCAAGATCATCAAGGTCGAGGCCAGCAACAAGGAAACTGAGGAGAAGGTCCTCCTGGGTGAGGCCGAAGTTGAGCAGCCTGTGACTGCCTACGTCTTCACTGGCCAAGGTTCCCAGGAGCAAGGCATGGGTATGGAGCTTTACGCCAGCAGCCCTGTTGCCAAGGAGGTCTGGGACCGTGCCGACAAGTACCTGTTGGACAACTATGGTAAGTCACCTGTTCGAACAACCTCCAAACAAGCGCTAACGATGTTCAGGCTTCTCGATCACCAATATTGTCAAGAACAACCCCAAGGAGCTTACTGTCCACTTCGGTGGCCCTCGTGGCAAGGCCATTCGCCAGAACTACATGGCCATGACCTTCGAGACTGTCGCGTCCGATGGATCTATCAAGTCTGAGCGCATCTTCAAGGAGATTGACGAGAAGACCACTTCGTACACCTACCGCTCCCCCACTGGTCTGCTCTCGGCCACCCAGTTCACTCAGCCTGCCCTTACCCTCATGGAGAAGGCCAGCTTTGAGGACATGAGATCCAGAGGTCTTGTTCCCCGGGACTGCACCTTCGCCGGTCACTCCCTGGGTGAGTACTCCGCTCTTGCCGCCTTGGCGGAGGTCATGCCCATTGAGAGCTTGGTTTCGGTCGTGTTCTACCGTGGTCTGACCATGCAGGTCGCTGTCGAGCGTGACGCGGCCGGCCGATCCAACTACTCCATGTGCGCTATCAACCCCAGCAGAATCTCCAAGACGTTCAACGAGGAGGCTCTGCAGTTCGTTGTCAACAGCATCACCGAGGAGACTGGCTGGCTCCTCGAGATTGTCAACTACAACATTGCCAACATGCAGTACGTCGCCGCTGGTGACCTGCGCGCCCTCGACACCCTTACCGGTGTCACCAACTTCCTCAAGCAGCAGAAGATTGACATTGAGGAAATGAGGGCCAACATTGATGAGGCCAAGGGTGCCCTCAAGGAGATCATCAAGGGCTGTGCCGAGGCCACTCTCAAGAAGCCCACGCCTCTTGAGCTCCAGCGTGGCTTCGCCACGATCCCTCTCCGGGGTATTGACGTGCCCTTCCACTCGACCTTCTTGCGGTCCGGTGTCAAGCCCTTCCGGTCGTTCCTTCTCAAGAAGATCAACAAGACGACGATCGACCCTGCCAAGCTTGTTGGCAAGTACATCCCCAACGTGACGGCCAAGCCCTTCGCGCTCACCAAGGAGTACTTTGAGGACGTGTACAAGCTCACCAACTCGCCCAAGATTGCGTCTGTCTTGGCGAACTGGGAGCAGTACACCCAGGACGGCCCTGGCCCCAACGGTGTTAACGGCGTCAGCGGGGACCACGAGGGTCCTGGTGCCGCTGCGTAAAGGATGAGGGAGAGAGAGAGAGTGTGTGTGCGTGTGGTTGAAGCTACGCGATGATGAAAAAACAAGGGAGAGAATATCCGATGATGAAAGGCAGGCACGGAATGACTCTAGACGGCGTAATCGTTGTACAAATTAGGGGTGTTGATTCTTGATGATTGTTTTAGCACGCTGCGTTAGAAAGTTTATTCGTTTTACGGGAGGGCGTCAATTGTTAATGGTCGTACAAGACAAGAATAGAGAGAGCAATTACTTCAAACACTTTGTGGTGACTCGAGGTGATGAGCAAGCAGGGCCATGACTGTGCGTTTCCGGCCAGCACGAGAAAAATGTCCGAAGGGATTGTCTTGTCAAACGCGCAGGCGTGACACGAGCGAGAGGGAGCAGCCAGTGGGCATCAAGCACGGCAGTTTTGACAGCGGGGATCGACGAAAAGGGAATGCAAGGACCCGGCATCGCAGATGGTTCTTCCGAAGGTGCAGGCAGACGGGTTGGCGACCTGCCTATCAGGGGCATGAGCTCTTATCAGTTATCGATAGAGACATAGGTACCTAGGTACCTGGTAGGCAAAATAAGGTACCTACCAAAGGTGAGGTGGCTGACCGGAAGTAGGTAGGTAGCTGTGGCAGCCACTTGGTGGTGGTATTGGACAAAGAGGGGGCTTATCGGGCTTGGCTTGGAGAGGGCTTGGAGGGTAATCAACAGTGTCCGAGCTTCCTTGAAGCTGTCCCACATTGGGGAGGGGGGGACCTGGAAGCATTGGGGAGGGTGGCTGGCACCCCCTGGGGGAAGCCGAGGGGTGGAATGGGCGCTGCAATCGGCCAGCGGCGAGCGCCGTGCGACGTGTGACGGTGGAGTGCGCTCCTGTCCCGGTGGGTGTTGGGTGGGGGCACAGCGGCCTACCTGTGTAAGAGAGATAAGGCACCTAACCTTGGAAGGTAGTAGGAGGTCGCTTCCGAGGGTCCGATTGCCTGGAACACAGAACGCCCCAGACCTTTTTTGAGTCCAGTGTTTCCGGGTGGTTATTGTTGTTGTTTTTTGCTGCCATTGTTTACCTTACTCTTTATTCTCAGTCATTTGTTTCCTGTGTTGTACCTCAAGTCAGGAAAGTTAGTGTCACTGAGGCGTGAGAAAGCGACCCAGAATACAAAGGTACCTCCGTCACCAAGCCCCAAGCGTTGCTAAAAGAGGAAGCTCTTATTACCTACCTACTCAAGGTACACACACGTGGACTGTGGTTTTCGTTAGCAAAAGAGGCGCTTGTTGACTGCCCTGATTTCCACTCGGCGGCGCCTCAGTCCGGCGACGCCCCCCAATCTGCTGCCCCTGTTCGCCCGTTCCTCTTCGTCTTATCTTTCCGACGTCGCCGCCGGGGGGGCGGGGAGCACTTGCGAACCGCAGTTGGGGAGATGCGCGTCATCTGTTGCACTGCATATATCTGCCGTATTCGTTGCTCTCTTCTGCTTTCCCCCGTCTCCTTCCCCTTTCCTCTTGTCTTTTGACTTTTCTCTCGCGTTCTTTCGGACATTGTGCAAGGCCACGTCTTGTGACTACTTTGCGTACCGCTTTACATTACATTGCAGGAACAGGTCACGAAGGACTCGCTCGAATCCTTTTTGTGAGAGTCACCAGCGACTTTCTGACCCATCCCAACGTCACCTGGACCGCGGGGATCCGACTTGCCGACGACAGCCGAGCGCGGGTTTGGCACTGGCAGGTGTTTATTTGCAACGCATAACTCCCGACGACAACACGAAACGAATTTCACAATTGATTCGCAACTTCACCCGACGACCGACGCAGCCATGGGCGACATGATTAGAGACCCGTCCCCCGCGGCATCCGCGACCACGCAAAGAGGGCGCAACCAGCTGTTCCTCGGCACCTTTGTGCACTCCAAGACGAAGGAGGAGCTCGAGTACCTCCACGACACGGCCGTCTGCGTCGACGCTTCCGGGACCATCGTCGCCGTCGAGGTCGGGTGCGGGAGCCTGCAGCGGGCGGAGGAGGTGCTGTTCCCCCGCCTGGGGTGGGCGAGGGGCGCCGTGACGGTATACGTTGGAAAGGAAGGGGAGTTCTTCTTCCCCGGCTTCATTGGTGAGTTGTGTTTTCGTTGGTGTTTGCTTTTGGCGTGTCTTGTCTCACGGGTGTTTCGGCTTGTGATTTCCACCCCGCACCGGCACGAACATTGGCTAACCCCACTCTCTCCGCCCCCCCAGACACACACGTCCACGCATCGCAGTACCCCAATGTCGGCATCTTTGGCAAGTCCACGCTGCTCGACTGGCTCAACACGTACACCTTCCCAATGGAGTCGAGCCTGATGGACCTGCGCAAGGCCAAGCGCGTGTACACGGCCTGCGTGAAGCGGACCCTGGCGCACGGGACGACGACGTCGGCGTACTATGCCACCATTGATGTCGCGGCCACGAATCTCCTCGCGGACATTTGTCTGGACCTCGGCCAGCGCGCCTTCGTGGGGCGGGTGTGCATGGACCGCCCCGGGCTGTGTCCGGACTTTTACCGGGACGAGTCTACGGAAGATTCGCTGAGGAGGACGCGGGAGACGGTGGAGCACGTGAGGAGCATCGATCCGGGCTTCGAGCTGGTCGCGCCGATTCTGACCCCGAGGTTCGCGCCGGCCTGCACGAGCGACGTGATGAAGGGTTTGGCGGGGTTGCAGAAGGAGCTGGACGTGCTGGTGCAGACGCACGTCTCGGAAAACGAGGGCGAGATCGAGCTGGTCAAGGAGCTGTTCCCCGAGAGCGAGAGCTACACGGCGTTGTACGACGACTGCGGGCTGCTAGGGGAGAAGACGGTGCTCGCGCACGCGATTCATCTGTCCGAAAAGGAGGCGGATACCATCGCGGAGCGGAGGGCCAAGATATCGCACTGCCCGTGTAGCAACTCGTCCATCACCAGCGGCGAGGCGAGGGTCAGGTGGTTGTGGGACAAGGGGATCGATGTCGGGCTGGGGACGGACATGAGCGGAGGATATAGCCCGAGTATCCTGGAGGCGGCGAGGCAGGCGGCGCTGGTGTCGAGGCACGTGGCCATGACGCTGCAGGGGGAGGAGAGGGAGAGGGCGAAGTTGACGGTCGAGGAGGTGCTGTATCTCGGCACGAGGGGCGGCGCGGAGGTCGTCGGGCTGAAGGAGAAGGTGGGCGGGTTCGAGGTCGGGAAGCAGTGGGATGTGCAGCTCATCGGGCTGCCGGTAGTGGACGAGGAAGGGGAGAGCCCTGAGGATTCCAATGTCGACGTGTTTGGGTGGGAGAACTGGGAGGAGAAGGTGGCCAAGTGGGTGTTCAATGGAGACGACCGCAATACCAAGAGGGTTTGGGTGAAGGGGAGGTTGGTGCATCAGAGGTAGACGGATGTATGCGTCTCTCACGGTAAAGGCATTGCGATTTGGCGTTAGTAGGGGGCTAGGATAGGTCTAGCATAGATACAAAGCTCAGAGCAATGAAAGAGTCCCTCGTCAGTACGTCAGTTTGTCGACTTTTTCCCCTCCAGCTGAAGGCTGTGCAGTGCCTCGATGGGGGCTGTGAACAACGCCGTTGCGAGGCTGCCTGCCTCATTGGAGACGCCTAGCGCGATTACCGGCCGCAAAATCTCGAGCAGATGGACCCTTCCACGTGGAGGTGCAGATCGGCTGACAGCCTCTCGCTTCCCAACACTAACCCCCGCAGCCCACTCGACTTTCCTCCCCTCTTCCTTCTTTCACGATTTTCGCCGTTTTCCTCCCGGGCGTCGGCTCGCCCGCCACGGAAAGCATCTTTACTTCCTTTCCGACCAGCGCCACAAGAATCCTTGGCCGGTACTTTTGTGTCTTCGTTACAGCCGCCCCCGTCGCCGGTCTGCACCGGTCAGCGACTGTCCGCCATGTCAGGCCTAGAAGGCATCGCGGGCCTAGGCGTCGCCTGCAACATTATGCAGCTCATCAGCTTCAGTCAAGAGGCCGCCTCCATATGCCGTTCCATCCATGAGAACGGTACCCCCGACCCTGGTCTTCGGGACCACGCAAAGTCCCTCAAGGACGCCTCGGAGGAGCTGGAAGCGTCGCTCAAGAAGAAGAAGAAGACGGCCCCCCCGACAACCATGGCAGCAGACAGACGTTTGCTGGACCTTGCGGCCAAATGCGTCAAACACGCCAAGGATCTCGAGGAGGAGATCAAGTATCTCACGCCCACCCAGCCGGGAAAGCTTGCCGCGCTGGTCGCCACACCGAAGGCGGTGTGGAGGAAGCGCCGCCTCGATCGATTGAAGGTCAACCTCGCGGATGCGCAGAAGAACATGGAGACCTCAGTCTTGATTAGGCTCTTCGCCAAGGCGGAGGCGTCTTTTGAGAAGAATGAGCAGTCTTTCCAAGGCTTGAGCAACGAGCTGGGGAGCTTCATTGCGAAGTATTCTGACGACTCGTCGAGCTTACGCAGACTCGTCAGTTACGAGTCAAAAGGCGTTCGAGACCATGTCACTGCCGAGGCTTCCAAGACGCAGGAGACTATCACAGCCCATATTACCAGGGAGCTCAGGCTACACGAACTGTACATCAGGGACTCTGTTTCCAACTCAAGCTTCGAAACTCAAAGCCGTTTGTCTCAAAAGATGGACGTAATTGATTCTGCTGCTGCGGGGGAACAAGCCTACCAACGGCTGCTCGGCAGTTTGAAATACGCCAGAATGAATGAGCGAAAGAACAACCTTCGACCAGCACATGCAGACACCTTTGAATGGATATTTGAGGATGAGTTACGGAAGGATACCTTTGACTCCGACGAGACGACGGACGACGAATCGACCTCTAGCTCAGACGAGTTATCGGATGACGCACGCTCCAGTGTGGCAAGTACAGACAGCAAATCTGATGATAATGCAGATCATCGTCGTTCGAATATTTCCAGCGAAGATGGTGGCAGCATGGACGATCACAGCACGGATGACGAAATTATGAAGGATGTTGGGACGAGGGCAGATGATTGGGGAGTTTTCCACAGATACCCTTCCTGGAAAGGCAAGAGACGTACAGACGAGAGTTTTTCGAGTGACAACGATGCCCAGGAGGACGATGAACGCGATGGAGCCACAACTGAGGACGAGCGTCGTGGGTCTTATGGGAACGTCGAAGGGTCCGAGCCGCACGATAAAGGCTGCAACGAAGAATCTAGCAACGAATCCGATGGAGAGTCCGAACAAGAGTCCGATAAAGATTCTAACGATGACTCCGATTCCTGGAGCGACTATCAGCTATGGGACAGCTTTGTCGACTGGCTCAAATGCGATGACGGAACGCTGTACTGGATCAGCGGAAAGCCCGGTTCGGGGAAAACCACCTTGATGAAGTTCATCGAATCAAGTCCAAAAACTCTGGAGATTCTTGAAAACTGGCAGCCTGGTACTCGAATCATTTCCCATTTCATCTGGAAACCTGGATCTCCAATGCAACAAAGCGTCAAGGGCTTGCTCTGTTCCTTGTTGTACCAAGTGCTGGAGACAGACAAGCCCTTTGGCGACACTATGCTGTCCAATTCGCCGCGCCTTAGTTTCAAAGACTCGGATGCCGACTGGACTATTCCAGAATTGATGGGCATTCTAACGGACTATTTTCGAAGCGCCCGTCGCAACTACCTCGTTTTGGTGGACGGTCTCGACGAAGCCACTTCTGCCGTGGAAGAACACAATCAACTGCTAGCGCTCCTTGAAAAAGCAGCGACGATTGAGCACCTCAAAATTTGTGTCTCTAGTCGCCCAGAACCAATTTTTGAACGCTTCCTGGCACGGTTCCCTATGCTCAAGATGCAAGATCTCACGACCAAAGACATTCAAAAATACACAGAAGACAACTTGGGAAGCCTGGGAACAGAGACTGGAGACATGATTGAACAAATCTCTGATCTTGTGCTTCAGAGGGCCGATGGTGTCTTTTTATGGGTGGTCCTTGTCCTTCAAAGCGTCAAACGAGGACTGAGCAATGACGACGACTGGGACATTGTTTACCGTCGGATAAGCTCCCTTCCAACAGGTCTCAAAGACTTGTACAAGGATATTTGGACGAGGTCAAATGGCGACAGTGCTTACTATCTCAAGGAGGCGGGGTTATACTTCCAGCTTGTAATCGATCATCCGAAATTTTGCATGGAATCGCCGCTCCCAATACTGTTACTGGCAATAGCCACGAACAGCAAATGGCTCGAGGCCTTCACGCGACGCGGGGGACTTCCTACACCGAGAGAAGCTGCGGATAGGTGCGCTTACATATCTCGGACACTTCATGCTAGATGTATGGGGTTGCTACAGGTAGTCTGCAAGGATGATGTTGGGTCTACTGGAAACCGCCAAGACGACGACAATGACGACGAAGACACAATAAAGTTCTGGATCCGCAGGACTATCGGATTTACCCACAGAACTGCCATCGATTTCCTCTCCGAGGACGAGGATGGCAGGAAAATACTAGAAGGTCAGGCATATACGCCCGAAGATTTGTTCTCGAATAATGTCACAGCTTCCCTCATACTTGCTCATCTGGGGGCCGGAAGCGAAGATGTCTTTATAGAAGCCTTCATGCCTTTGATACTGAGGATGCAAGCACCACCGGCGAGCATTTCAATCGCAGCATTGAACAGACTCTTGTCGCTGATTAGTCAAAACACGGGGGCTTTTCAGACGATTCTACAATCCAACAAAATCAAAGCGGAACCACAAGATGGTTTCCTAGCATGTGTGGCTGTCTTCGGCTACTCTGATTACGTCAAGGAGTATCTTCTAGAGATGGGATCAGCAAGCAGTACCACGCGATTGTTGGTTCTGAAAGCTGCCTGCGCAAGAGACATAGATATTGCAACATGGCTCGATGGTAACTTCGAAGGACGACACGGTCACTTGAGAATACCCCAAACCATTACACGACAAGGACTTCTTCAATTCATCTTGAGAGAGCAAGAACGGTTCGAAAAAAAGCCTGAGTCGGAAGAGCGAAGTTCAGAAGATGCAGCTGGAACAGTTCACAGCGACATGGACCATGCCTGGCGCTGCTTCTTGATGCACAACCTAGAGCGTGTTTCTGAAGACTACCGCCCCGATGAGAACGATTACATGCCCTGGGACTGGGAAGGAATTCTAGAGACGATCAATCTTTTCATTTCCTTGGGAGTACCACGCAGATTGAGAGAGCAGACTTACATTTGGCGCATAGACTTCGGTCATTTACCTTCAGCCAAAAGAAACCGACCCATCTGCACGCATCTTCCGAGTAGCATCGGACGCACTTTTCAGTCGGCATATGTCGAAGTTAACGATGACCTACTGCTGCAATACATCACAAATCATGCTGCGGAGAAGACGAGATGTCGTTGGCAATCGAGACACGATTTGCGTCCCTTCAGAAGACTACGAATGCTTCGCCGAACTTTACGGTTTCGATCTAGTGTCTCTTATCAAGTGCAAAATGGTCCTAAAGTGACGGCATATTACAAACCTGACCCAGCTGTCAGCGCGGAAGATGCGTCAAGGCTCATTGATGAGATCGTTTTTGCGACTGTCCTCGAAGAGTCGCCAGCTGCGGAGAAGCTCATCGCGGGATCAACTTTGATTTTCTCTGGTAGACCAGAAAAAATGAACGAAGTCACTGCCTTGGAAAACGCTGGGTACAAATTGAGCGATGTGGATGTCAATCACGATTGTGTACATACGGTATTTCATAAGCTTTCAAGATAGGTACCTATTACGTCTAATAAGAAGAGGCGAGTCATAGTGTCCGGTCATAATTCTTCACTGCTTTTTCAATGTGCTCTATACTTATACATGCACACTGGTTCTCTTCAAGACGTGCTAACTTTTCTCTGCAATCCTTCTCATAATTCTGTATACTTATTCAATGGATGTGTTATGAGTGTTTTGAAGTTGACATGGATTCTCCTTTATCCAAGCTTGACTTGTTGAATAACAAGAGCCCAAGTAATACTGTCACAAGTTGTACTTGCACACCCTAAAGCCTGTCTTTCTTCTTATCTGATTCTCCTGGCTCTAGTGGCCACTCAGGCGACCCTCAACACACTTTACACAGCTTCATATTGCCCATTTACGTCTCCGCGGGGCCGCACGAAACACCTGAGACGGCTTCAGGCGCACCTCGGGTACATACTGTTGAGCTTAATAATCTGGGATAACTACTTCCGGATTTGGTTATAGATCCAGTCGAACATGAGCAGTTTTCCATCTTACCGACGCGGATCATTGGCGGTAGACGCTCCCGCCTTTCTACAAAGCTTTCTTCAGCAGCATGCATTGAAGCAGCGGGCTTTTAGGATCTCTGGGAGTGGGATGAATTCTAGATATCATGTCGTTTCTGAAGCCCATGTGTTGGTACCTACCTACCTCCTTCCACGTGCCCATGATTGAGATTGGCGGATGAAACAGCTGTCCGTGCCAGTTGACCTCAATCAGGGCAAGGCGGTAGGATTATGGAAACCCACGACACGGTCCATAGATAACCAAGTCTGGCATGAAATGCAAGCATACAGGCCGCGTGTATTCAAGTGTGTCAGTATCTACGCCAACTACTAACATCTACTCGTTCCCAGACCCCAAAATAAGGGTCAAATCACCAAGCAAAAGTTGAAGAACAGAAAACGGAGTTCAAAAGACCAAAAACCCCAAAACAAAAAAGCCATATCTCTCCCAGCTGCGTATAACGGTCGTGTACCCGAATTGTCAGTGTTCCAAAAAAGTAACATGTCGCCACCGAGGACGCCTACGATTCTAAGTCAAGAATGGGCCGAACGAGATCCCTTGGTTGAGAAAGTGACCGATCAGCAGTGGAGATCACCGTTATCCTTGATGAAAGTGCAGCGGTTGGAGTCGTAGTGGTAGGCCAGCTGGAGAGGGGTAGGTATTATTAGTAAAACTGACAACTTGCTCGCAGCCGGGTATTGGAAGCTTACGTTGATGTAACCGCCCTCGCTGTGGGTGTAGAACTGGTTGTTGCCCTCCATGTACATACAGTCGTAGCTTGAGAACACGGCGTTAGTGATGATAACCTACCTAGGTAGGGTCGACGCATTCTATAATACTTACTCCGTGTGGAGAGCACCAAGGCGGAGCGTGGCGCTGACCTTGCCAGAAACTCCGTCAGGGCGTTGAATACCGTAGCCCTTGTTGTAGCAAACCGCGGCGGCGTAGAGGGTGGGGTTGGGGTTGGTGTCCCACATGCGCTTGACGGTGTTCTTGGTGAAGTTCTCGCGGACCTAGGGATTCAGAGTTAGACAATGATGAGTACGGGTTTGGAAAAAGGAAAAGACAGTGAGAGCATCTTTGGCGAAGACTCACGGGGTTCTAGAAGGCCATGGAGACGAGACCGCCGATGGCGGCCTGGATGGCCGCGGCGGTGATGGCGGCAACACCGTTGATGACGGGTCCGGCGATGGCGACGACGGCCGGGCTGGCGCGCTTCTGCAGGGACTGCGTGTTATCGCCCTCGGGAGCGGGCTTGACGACGAATTTCCCGTCGTCTCCCTTCTGTCCGGTGAGCGAGACGGAAGCGGATGGGGGCAGGTCGGCGCGCTCCCAGAGGGTTTGGACCTCGGCGGCACCGCGCTCCTCGATGAGGTTGTTGCCGTCCTTGGGGAGAGCCATGGCGTTGATGGAGGAGGCGCAGAGGGCGACCTGGAGAACGGTGGCGGTGGAGAAACGCATTTTTTTGGTTGATGATGGGGTGTTGGAAAGAATGAACTTTGGAAAAGAGTGGATGCCTGAGCTTTAGAAAAGAGTGAATGGAAAGAATGAAAGTAGAGAGCGAAGTGAGTTGGTGAACTGTGTTGAGCTGGTGGATGAAGGTCGACTGTAGACGGGCTCGTCATGGCCTTCTTATACTTCGAACCTGGCCACGAAGGCCACGATCGTTCTACATGGTCAGTCAGTACATGTATGCCTCAATTGCCGACTGTCAGCGTGCGTCGGCGATGGTAGGCATCTCGAACATCCCATTCTGCCCGCTGACTCGAGGTGCAATCCACATCGCGGCCTCATCAAGGTCAACGACCTCCGCCCTCCTGAGGTAATTGAGCGTCAATGCACGATATCAACGTAGTTAATTACGAGTCGTGTCATGGCTTTTGCTGCGCCTAGCCATTGCCGACATCTACCAAAGCTGTCTTGGCATCAATCCATCTTGTTCAACGTTAGGCGGTGGTCATAGCTTGAGTTTCAGATCATTTGCTTGGGGAGAACCATAACAAATAGCCCCTTAAGGCTGTGTGTCTTCTATCGGAAACATTCGACAGAGGCTCGAACCGGGGTTTAAAGGCTCTTCGTGGGTATCTTTGGTATACCTGTAGAGAAAATCACTGCTTACCGACAACATCTTGCGCTTGGCTACATGGACGATACGAGAAATATCACAAACTGCTTGCGTATCTCTTTACAGACTGAATCTCTTTATCGTGGTTTGAGGACTCGGTCCGTTGTATTATGCACGAGACAGCATCGCTCTCCTCGTCTCTAACCGTTGGAGTTGTCAAGTTCACGTGGAAGGCTTTTCTGATAGTTTGAGCTAAATATCACCTTTTCATGTGAAATATAACACGTGCCATGCATCGGTCTTGGCGACATGTTGGCAACTTCGGCATTATCACAGGCTCGAACCAGAAGCCAACAGCTGTTCGATTGACAGACAACTGTGTGCTTGCCCCTGAACGGCAGATAAATATCATGGTGGGCTGGAGAGCTGTCTGAGTGGGAGCACAGATCTTTCCACCCCAGTAGTATTTGGCCAAAAGGAAAACTTTACTAAGTGGTACAGACGAACCCTTCGGCGATCTACCGCATAGCACAGGCCTCAAGGGACGTCGATGCTCCTTGTACTGAACGTCTTGAAGAGATCGGACTTTTCGGATGTTACCGCTAGCTCGCCCAAGTTTCTGGGTCAAACTGCCGCGTCTGCCTGCCCTTCCTTTTATTCGTCCGGGTTCCGCGGGCTGGGGTCCCGAAAGCGAGCGACCCTGAGTTTCTGACTCGAAGAAGGTTGAGCCTCCAGTCTTCAATTTGCAGATGCCCCGTGCTCTTAGGCATGGCACTGGTGGAACTCTTGCCGGCGACCTCTTCTTATGCGCCAAGATTTCAACCGGATGAAGTTGATTGCTTAGCCTTCCTAATTCCGAATCTTCTCGTTTGTACTGGGCTTGGAAGTCAGAGTGCTCGGCCTTAGTTCCGAAAGTCTAGAACTTTGATACCCGGCGCTGTAGAGTCTGCCCAGCAAAGTCCAATGAGTAGATCAAAGAGGCGTGGTGGAGGTCCACTAGTCTGAAAGAAGAGCCATTGGTGTCGCAGAGGGTGAAATTACTCGACTGTGGTCATGGAAACGGGTATATAAGTTGTACTTGCCTGGCCAGGAGTCAGAAATATCCCAATAACTCAAGCCACTCTTTACAGACACTCAGCACATCTCACTCTTTTACACCTTCCAAGTCGCTCTTTATTCTGTCAAAGACAGTTCAGTCCTTCAAAATGATTGTCGGCCAGTCCATCACCGTCGTTCTCGCTGCCTTGACGACCAGCGCTTATGCCATCGTAAGTTCTCCGGAAGATCTGTCTTGCTTGACATAGAAAAGTCCTTATTCTGACGTGCTGCTCGATAAGTGCCATATTGGCACGAGCATCGACATGAACTGCTGCTGGGGAGGTACCGCGGGCGAGGACGCATGCTTCCGTCAACAGAAGAGCATCAACTGCGGCAACGGTATCGAGCAGGCCAACTTCTGCAAGAACATTGGCATTGACAACACGCGATGTGTAAGTGCCCTGAAATTTCTTTTTCAATCGGAAGCTGACGTGACATGTATCAGGATGCCGACTGCTGTGACCCAAGAACCGGTTGGGGCAAGCCGTGCCCCAAGGGAAAGAACAGATGTGATGGCACCAACTGCCCCAACTAAGTAGACATCTTTTTCAAGTAATGATCCTATTAGATCAGATTTGAAATTCAGCGGATTTGTTGTTACACTGTTTTTTGAAACAGTTGCTGTCGTCTATGAAGGAGTTTATGACATTTCAGCGCTCACCCAAAAACTCCTCTCCTTCATAAGTGACGTGAATTTGAAGTATCTGAAGCAGGTTGTCCTGTCAATGTATTTCTCAGAAGTAAGAGACAATTTGGAGATTGGGACATCACGACAACGCAAATTATGAAAATGAACATTTGCTGAGAGGCCTATTACCATTAGCAATAACAACGGAGTGTCGCAGCAGCCCTTGGGTTGTAAGACTATTCAACGTGTGATAGCGAGCCGCAACGTCCGCCTCACATTTATACGAAGTGTCTAATAATAGATGTTACACCGGCTGTTTTTTTACGCTAGCAACCTAAGGCCATGAATGACCTCAACTACCGTAGTTGATCGTGATGTAGACCTGTGACATGCATAGTACAGTACAGAATGAAAATAACTTCACAAGATTTGGCCGAATATTGAACGATCATTTTATTTTGTTTTCCAAGCCAACGGACAGAGGTCAACAATTCGGAGAAAAGACAAAATTCCCTTCCCGAGCCTGCAAGCCGAATGTGCACGTAGCTGGGCCGGTGTGAGACAAGCGGACGACAGCCCGGGTTCTCATCTGGTGCAGCCCGAAGAAAGAAAAAAGGCCCCTGTGTAATCCTCAAATACCGTTCTCTCATCGATCCAACCGTCTAAGCCTCAACACCAAGGGTGATGTAAGCGAGCATACCCTTGGTGACGTCCTCGCCGTCCAGGGGCTCGACGACCATGAGCGGGTTCCAGCTGCCTGACTGCTCCTCAGAGTAGATGCTGTCGACAGCGTTGATCGTACGGTTGATCTCAGTGTGGCTGACGTAAGGCTCGAGGGCCATGATCTGCTGGCTGAGCTGCTCATCGAAGAAGAGCTGGCCGGTGCTGACAATGTTGGAGGCGACGACGGTGCCGTTGCTGCGGACGGACCAGTCGGTGTGGACCTGGGCGTGAATGTGAATAGTGCGCTCGACGTAGAAGCCGGGGAAGACGGTCTTCATCTCCATGATTCCATTGGCATCGGTGGGCCACATGCCGCGGAGCCAGGTGGTGGCGTCCGTATGCAGGTCCAGCTCGCCCTGGCCAATAGTGACGTTGAGCTCCTTGAGGAGCTCCTCGATGGGAGTATCGGGGGAGTGGTGAGTGAAGGAGCTGTAAGAGCCAGTCTGTACAGGACATGTCAGTATGTATTTTTTCCATTCCGTGATTGCCACGGGATCAACTTACAGCATTACAATGCCAGAGGTCGACAAGCGCGTTCTCCATTGGTTCACAGGTGTTGACATTGAGAACACCAATGTCCAGATACAGAGGAACACCAACTTGGTCCTCGCTCATGTCCTGACGGAGAGTCTGCGATCGAGGCCAAACATAAGGCCCCTTGGTGACCTCGGGAGTCAATACGCAGGTGTTGTTCTGGATAGTGCTGTAGTGAGGACCTTCAGTGTGAATAGTGACGTTGGAATCACGCTGGACGAGGTCGCGGCTGACGAGCGAGCGCTTCTCAGCGGCCCGCTTCTTGCGAATCTCGCTGAACTTTCCAGCCTGGACTGCGCAGCGTCTGGAAAGATTTGAGCGGCGAGCGATCTCGGAATGGCTCAAGGTGTGATCGTGTCCAGGGTGGGCAGAAGCCATGCCCGTGAGGAGCGCAGTAGCGAACGCGAGGAGTTGGAACTGCATGATGGATGTTCAAAGAGTGTTTTAAAGAACGTGCTAGGACCGTCTAAAGAGGAAAGTGTTTTGTCGAGGCAAGACTCCCGAGATCTCAACTGCTGATCTGGATCAACATCTTTAACCACAGAGAGGTCGATCGGTCTTTTATATGTTGTTTTTTCTCTTCCGACTTATCTTCACCTTCCGCAAATAGAAGGGAGATTCTTCCCTGCTCCGCCCCGATGTCACCCCTGAACAGGTCCCTAGAGAGGTTCATCTCATCGCGACTTTGCTTTTTGCCATCCCCTTTTCCATTCCAGCGCTCAGGTCGCCCAAATCACCAACCAAGTCACGATCCAGATGTCCACGATCTCCACCGGAATGCCGGGTCGACGAGAATGTGCCTCCCACATCCCGAAGAACCACGTCCGGATCCGTTCCCAAGGCCCGGCACTTCGACCAAAACAAGCAGCCAATGACAACTGAGGTATTACCGTTAGGCGCCGGGGTCTCGGGCGTCAGGGCCGCATCCGGACTCCACCCTGCGGGCCGCCAAGCACCCTGGCCGCGTAAGTTCAGGGGCGCTCCCGCCTGGCCGCTGCACAATAACGAGTCAACAACTTGGCAAACGGTTCAAAAACCATGGGTACTCGCGGCAGGAGGCGCGGTGCTGCCGACTACAGTGCTGATCTCGATGTTGTCATGGGTGTGGATAGGACATTTTTCACCCGGCAAAGCCATTGTGAGATCCGCATTCGCTACAACTCTGTCCCGGAATGCGGGCGAAGAAGCTTGGAAATCACCCAGATCTATTCACTTACAAGGACCCTATTCATTGAACAGATTCAGCGGGGTGTTTATGGGTATCATTAATAGTGCCCTCTCATGGCATAGGGCGCATCGGCCTGTCGTTGTGGAAGCATTCTCGATGGGACGGCGAATGTCGTCCAGTCCTCAAAGATTATTAATCTATCAACTGTTCACAATGAAACTTTTGAGAAAGCCAATCAAAATTAGCTTATTGAAACCCTCAGAAACCTCTGCCAGTACGTCCCTGGATCTATGCAGAGTCCCGAACCAAAAGACTGTCCCACTAGGAGCTGTGTGCTGCTTCACGCTCGAGAATCCGTTTTGCAATTGACGAAGCCTCCATCTGGAATTCGTTTGATACTACACCCTCCATGGAACATGATATACACGACCCACGATTCTACCGTTACTTTGGACATGAAAGTAGTGAGATGGGTGAGAAACTCCGCATATGGTCCATGGTGAAAAGCCGTTCTCCTTGAAATAACGGAACCAGATGCTAAGTCTAATTTCCCCCGGATAAGGATCTATCATCTTCCATAGAGCCACCGTTGAAATGAAGGTTCGTATCCACTGTCACTTTGTATATGGTGTGTTTTCAAAAGGACGGGTTAGTCTCATGAAGAGCATGGTGTTCTGATACTGGAATTAACATAGGCTGAGATTATCGTAGCTACCAATTACTACAAGTGACCGTCTGCTCGCTACTGTCGAGTTTCGCGATATTTTGTGTGCACCTAATATCAATGAAGCAGTAACCGTTTCACTGCCACAACATTATGGTCTATCACAGCCTAAAGCTATCACTCGGCGCGCTCCCAATGGTTAGAAATCAAGCCTGCTTTAGGTACTTAAGGAGGAACAGAGAGGTTTCTATGTGCGTCAAGATGACAAGAGAAAATGACAATGGACAATGGTGATCAAAGAACTGGAAGCGGTCTGACATAGCAAGTTGTGGGACGTCGGATTTGTGCATCCGTCGAGCCATATCCGCTCAAGTGCGTGTCAATGTCCGGAAAGTTGAAGCTGAGGACCAACATCGTGACCATAAACTTCAACTCCATCAGTGCAATCTTCCTTCCAAAGCAGCCTCTTGCCCCTGTTGAAAATGGAAGTGACGGACCTGCGATGGCATTGTAACTGCCGTCGGACCGTAACCATCGTTCTGGCGCGAATCGACGAAGTGATGCAGCTTGGGTGTCCCAGCGCTTGTCCGTTTTCTTCGAGCCGGCGCATCTGGTGGCATTTGGCTGATCAATTGGTGGCTCAATGAGGTGATATGGGCCGCCAGTGACAAGTAAGATAGTTGTACCCGCCGGTATGTTGAACCCCAGGACGTCAGAATCGGTGATTGTCTCCCTAAAAGCGACAGGGCCGACATATGAGAGACGAAAGACCTCGGCGATGAATGCATCCAAATACGGTATGTCTGCTGCCACAATAGCTGACGCATCTGGCATTCGTTTCTCAGAGCTGGCAGGGAAAGCATCAAACAGGGCAGTTCTGAGTCGCGTTTGCACGGCTTGGTTGTCTGCTAGGTGCTTCAATGCCCAGCCTACTGCTGCACTAGTTGTCTCATGCCCAAAGACCAAAAATTGGAGAAGCTCATCCTTCAAGTTTTCTTCATCTTGAGGCTGCTCTGCCGACCCGACTTGCCGCTTCATAACTTCGCGCAAGCCGGACGTTGAGTTTTCTCTTTCGGGTCCGAGTAAACTGCGGGTGGCGGTGATCTCGGAGCGGAGAATTTCGTTCACTGTACGCTGGGCAATTTCGAAGAAGGGAAGACGACTGATGACCAATTGGGAGAGACGAGGATAAACACTGGTCATAGTCCAATTTAGGGTCCACAACAAGGTCTCCAACGAGTGAACAAATTGTGGTGCATTTTCGAAGATGATTGGAGAATTAGTCTCATGAGGGTTGATCCTCTGGATCTCCCTTTGGATCATGCCAAGATTGGAGCCCATCGCAGTGCCCCAGATTGCATCCAAGGCCGTGAACCGCAGGTCATCCGTAGCTTCGAATGAAAGTTTGTTGTTAGACTCAGACTTGAGTCTCCATAACTCAACCAGTCTGGATATCGACTCATAGAACTTGGGCGCAGCGACCTCGCGTAGAAAGCCTGACGATATCAGAACACTCCACAGGCGCCGCTGTGACTTGAGCTCCTCATTCGTTTTCATGCTGAAAGTCGCCTTGGGCATTATGAAACCAAGCAGATCGTGGATCAACGATGCCCGGTCCATCTCGCCCAGCCTGCGCATGACAATCTCCTCAATCTCGGGAAGATTCGAGAGGATGACGGTGGGTCTCTTCCAAGAGAACGACGGCAGGAAGACTTGCACGGTTGAGGAGCGAAGATCGATGCATTCCTGCGAGAACCAGCTGAATGACTCGCCGCTAAGAGCCCAGTAGGCACCGAGGGGCGCAAGGTGTCCAGCTGGCGCCCAGCGCCACCTTCGTTTGTAGGGAATGCCGGGGATTGGGGGTGGAACGGTGAGGTGGATCACGAAGAGGTAGAGCAGAATGCAGGCAGCAATAGTGAAGCTCATTGTGGTGGTGTCCATTTTCGGGGGCCGTAACCCAAATTGGTTCACTGCCGGAGTCTCGGAGAGTTGTGATTGACGGAGATGCGAGGACTCCAAAACTTTAGGCAAGATGGCGGATGAGAACCCAAAAGGAGGCGCATTTGAGACACGGGGATTGGAGAACTTGAATGCCCAGCTTCGGGTGAATGTGATGGAACACGTTGATCACGAGGTGGGAGGCTGACCGGTCTCGGGCCCTCGGCGAGGATTTCGTCTCGGACTTCGTAGGCGCTAATGGTGAGGATTGAAGCCACAGATAGGCGTTTTCTTTTCTTGCAGGGTTACATGGTGATGCTGCGCTGTCAACGGGTAAGCACTTGTCTTGGATTGACAAGCGTTGGCTGAACGTCATTGAGTTGATTGGCTTAAGGAGTCTTACCACCCTCCCACAAGGCGGATCGGGTCGCTGGATTTAGAAAGCTGACCAAAGGTGGGAGCATCAATCTGAGTCCGAGAGGTGCATGGTTCCTTGGGGACACAGTCAGACGTTTGGGTTCTTTCTGGGGCTCCAAGGTTGCATTGACGAGACAACCACGGCTTACCCGTGCCGAACCAGAAACTAGACACAATCCATCCCCACAATCTCCCTTGAGGATCGGCATGACGTAAGAACTTATCAGAATTAGGTGAAGTCTGGTTCTCTTTTCAACTTCGCTCTATTCCTATTGTTGTCAACTTGGATCATAAGTTGCAGGTGACTGTCACAAAGTCCTAGCCCGGCCTGCTTTGACGACAGCGCAATCTAGAGCATTGTGGGACTACACACCCACAACTCCACAGCAACAACAGCTAGATTAACATCATGCGCCGATGGTTTAGTGGTAAAATTCTCCGTTGCCATCAAGCAGCGTCGGGGAGCCGGGGGTTCGATTCCCCCTCGGCGCAACCTTTTGCCGTGCCAGGTCATGGTGAGGTTTTTTATTGATGTTGTGATATTTTGAACGACATGGTGAAGTGGCTTGCCTCAGTTGTGAATAACCTTTCAGCCACGCCACGCTTCAGTTAAGCTTTAACTCCTCGACATTGGATGAAGTGGCTTAAAGTTAAGAGGAATGATGCTAGACTAGAGTCTTGCTACGGAGCCCTCTCTCAGAATATGCTTCATAACCTTCCCAGACCCTGTCCTAGGCAAATCGGCGACGAAAACCGTCTCTTTCGGAATTTTGTAACGGGCGATCAGCGGTTGGCAGTGATCAACGAGATTATCGTGACTAATTCGAGAACCGGGTGCTGCAACGACGTATGCGCGACCGGCCTCACCCCAGAGCGCATCAGGAATCCCAAGGACGGCAACATCCAAGACATCGGGATGATCAGCCAAGACTGCTTCAACCTCGGCCGGATAGACGTTCTCGCCCCCCGAGATGAACATGTGTTTGCGTCTGTCGATGAGAAAGATGAAGCCGTCTTCGTCGAGACGACCGATGTCGCCGGTGCGGAACCAGCCATCCGCGGTGAAGGCGGCGATGTTCTCCTCGACACCATTCCAGTATCCCGGCGTGATGCTGGCTCCACAAACCTGTATTTCGCCCGGTGCACCCACCGAAACGGGCTGGTCCCGAGCATCGACAACACGGACTGAAGTCAATGGACCAGGGAGGCCAACAGAGCCAGCTTTGCTGCGAATCAAATCTGCAGAGAGCGGCATGCCAGAGGCGGTCCCCATTTCCGTTGATCCGTAACCGTCAACCATTGCAACCCCTCGATCAAGCCACCACTTGATTTGAGCTGGTGGATTGGGGGCTCCACCGGTGAAGATGGCTTTGAGGGCTATCCAAGCTGACGGATCAAAGTTGCACGCCCTTGCAAGGGCCTCCGCCATCTGGGGCACGCAAAAGTAGTGAGTGACACCTAGGTTAGGATCACTCAGGCGAGCATTAGTGGCTTCGGGGCTGAACTTGGGCGACACGATGAAAGTCCCGCCTCGCATGAGCGGTGGCCAGATCTGAGCGATAAGTCCCATGAAGTGGAACATCGGGCCATCGCAGAGAAAGACGCACCCCGTATCTGCTTCTGTAAGGATGCCAAAGTTGACCGTGGTCGCCAAGATGGACTGCGCGGTCAACATCACCCCCTTCGGCGCACCAGAAGTCCCAGACGTGTACAGAATGATGCTCGTCTCCTGCGCGGACCTCGCTTGGAGGCGAGGTGCAGGCTCTGCGTCGTCGACATCGGCGGAAAACCTCGCAAAACCAATGTGGCGACAGGCAAGAGGCAGCTCAGGTGGGTCGAAGTCCGTGAAGAGAAGTGTTGGTGTGCAATCTTCCAACAGCTTGGCAAGCTCGGGTCGAGCCAGGCGCCAGTTCAGGGGTACGTGGATGGCACCCAGCCGCATCAAAGCCTGCTGCAGAATGATCTGATGAACGCTGTTGGCCGAGATGGTGGCCACTCTTTCACCGGGGCGGACGGCGTATGCGGACAAGACGGTGGTTGCGCGCTGTACATCGGAGTTGAGTTCCAAATACGTCCATCTGCGGTTGGTTGCGAGGTCGATACAGGCCAGACCGTTCGGCCGTAAACGTGCATGGAGCTGCACTGGGTCCGGGGCAAAGGTTTCTGCCATGTTCTTCCGAGGCTTTTGAGAAAAACGGGGGAACCGTCGTGTGGGTTGGGAATTTCTTGCAAAAGAAGAGATCCTGCTTTGGTGAGTTGTTGAAGGGTTGATGCGGTGGGTGTTGGGATGTTGTGCGTCGATCGGCAATCACTATCCGGTGCTCAAGTGACGTTTTTCCTTGATCGGAAATGGGGCCCCGAGTTCGGTAATATACAAGACACAAGTAAGGCGTTCTGGCTCCCGAGGACGAAGAGAAAGGAGTTTCGTCAAGAATCTCTGGTACCGCGACTCAAATACTTGTCAGCTGAAGACAGGCCGTCCGTCTCTAAGCGCCTGCGAAGCTCGGCGATGTTACCGAATTCTCGGTTCTTAGTCTCTCGTAGAGTGCGCCATTTGCAAAACAGGCAGATCAGCAAGCATTATGCAGCCATCTCGGAATGCGGAGTCACGGGGAGTCGGCCTCGTTCTCGCCAATATGCAAGTTTATAACTTGGGTGTGTGGAGAAAACCATCTGCGTACACCATCAGCTGCTGCGCCGTGAAGCCGCGATCCTGCGCAATCCTGTCGGCCGACCTGTGTCTTGCAATGACCCTAGATCACGTATGTATGCCATTTCGGGCTACTCTTCGTAAGGGTCCAATAGATCGAAGGAGTTGTCACCCTCCTCATGCTGGTCTTACCAACAAAGCCTGCAATTCGTGCTCTGGGCGGTCCAGTTATTGAAGCACGCTGAGCCAAGGAGGGGCTGACTGACTGGAGACCATGGGCACGTAAAACCCAGTCTGACCTAAGAATGGATCAAGCCTCTGCTTTTTGGAATGGGTGTTGTCGGAATCATTGGCTAGGCGTTGTGTTCCTGCTGCGCCGCTCCAGCTGAGGTTTTCACACTGGAATGTGTGGGTGCCTAAACTTGCATGTAGACCTGAAAGTTGCTTTTACGTACAATTCTTTGGACAAGCAGCTGATCGCGGATTCGTGGACATGAATTGTACCTCGGCGGCTGGTGATGTCTCCGGGATAGCCGCTAGCTGCGGCGTGCGCAAGGCAAATCTGGCGTCATTGACTGGTCCCTGAAGTCTAGGCAAAAGAAACCGGAGTATCTTTGCCATTTGAATAGTCTTGTGCCGTGCAACTTTATATACTCATGTTCTCACACCCAGACACGGCTAATTTCTCCTTCTCACGCCCAGAAAACGGCAGTCTGCGATATCCAACACAACTATTAACAGTACGACCACTTTCTGGAATACTTCTCACCGACATGAATACCCATTTTCCTCCATCACAGACCGAATCTGCCGGTACAAGCAGTGACGGATATGACCCCGCAACAAAACTGTTCGAGCCTATTGCCATCATCGGCATGGGTATGCGGCTTCCTGGCGGTGTTCGTAATGCCGCAGACTACTGGGATCTTCTCATCAACGGTAAAAGCGGACGGTGCCGAGTACCTGAGAGCCGCTACAGTGTCAGCACCTGGCATGGCCCTGGCAGAGCAAACCATGTTCCAACTGAGTTCGGGTACTTTCTTGAAGAGCTGAATCTGGCCCATGTTGATCCCTGCTTTTGGTCCTTCACGAAGCAAGAGGCCGAGCTTATGGACCCCCGGCAGCGACTATTTCTGGAAGTCGCTTATGAAGCTTTCCAAACATCCGGGACGACCAGATTTAGAGGCAGCGATGTCGGCGTGTATGTCGGAACTATGGGCGAGGATTGGGTCCAGATTGAGTCAAAGGACGAGCAGAATCTTAATCAAGTTCGGCCTGATGTGTACGGGGACTACATCATTGCCAACAGGGCATCTTACGAATTTGACCTTACAGGTCCAAGGTAATGTTGAGCGCATATTCATGTGGTTTATACGCTCAGCTGAACTGACAACACGCAATATCAGCATCGTGGTTCGCACGGCTTGCTCTGCGTCCATGGTAGCACTGCATATGGCATGTCGAGACCTGCAGGGAGGTGATTGTTCATCAGCATTGGTCGGAGGCGTCAACCTCATACTCACACCGCGAGAGACCGCCGTCATGCACCAACAGGGCGTTCTGTCACCGACAGCGTCTTGTAAGGCTTTTGACGCAAATGCCGATGGATTCGCCCGGGGTGAAGGCATCTCTGCCATCTATATCAAAAAGCTGTCGGACGCAATTCGAGATGGCGATCCTATCCGTGCAGTAATTCGATCGACTTGTGTCTCCGGCAACGGAAGAACCCCAGGTCTTACGACGCCGAACCCGCTAAGCCACGAGAAACTCATGAGGAGAGGTCATCATCTAGCAGGCATAGATGATCTGTCAAAGACCGCGATGGTTGAGTGTCATGGAACTGGTACTGCTGTATGTTGACTTGAGCCTGGTGATCGGACTGGAGTGACGAACTCATCCAATGATCAGGTCGGCGATCCCTTGGAAGTCAGCGCTGTTGCCAACATTTGGGGCGAACACGGAATTTACATTGGTTCCGTAAGTTCAAATCAGTAGCCTTCACAATGATCGTACTCAACTGATCGACCAAGGTAAAACCTAACATTGGACATGGCGAGGGTGCTTCAGGCCTGTCGAGCATCATCAAGATGGTGCTCGCATTGGAAAACTCTACAATTCCTCCAAACATCAACTTCGAAAACCCCAACCCGAAAAGTATACCTACCCTATAGCACAACTTCACTGTGAAGAAAATATTGACGCCGCTTCAGTTCCTTGGGATAAGGCGAAACTGAAAGTTCCGACACAGCCCCTACCATGGCCGGCGGACAGACTCGAAAGGGTTTCGGTCAATAGCTTTGGTATCGGTGGTTCGAATGCACATGCAAGTAGACTGCTTTGGTTGTTTGAAGTTGCCTCTGACTTGCCTTTTAGGTCCTGCTTGAGTCGGCTTCCAGTTTTGCTGTATCCCCAGTCAAACACGAGCAAGGCTTGAGATCTTCGCCCATCCAAAGGCTTCTGGCCTTTTCCGCAAGGCATCCAAATTCAGTCAAGGGCTCAGTTGACGAGATTGAGAAGTATCTATCCCAGAACCCAGACAAGCTGGGAGATGTAGCACACTCTCTGGGCCTTCGGCGGGAGAATCACTCTTACCGCGCGTATGCCGTGACTGATGGTAGAGGTATTCTCCAAATGTCACAGACCGTCAAGTCAACACCTGTTTCACCTTGCCTGATCTGGGTTTTCACTGGACAGGGTGCTCAATGGGCGCAGATGGGCAGGGAATTGCTCGAGCAAGAACCACTGGTCCAACGAAGAATCGATGAATTGGACAAAATTTTGGCAAACCTCCCAAGCCCCCCGCCTTGGAAGCTCAAAGGTACGCTTCTACTAAAGATTTCTTCAGCTTCATAACGACTTACGCTTTGGCAGCATTGCTACTAGCACCGAAGGAATCAAGCCGACTTGCCGAAGCAGAGTTCTCCCAGCCCTGCCTTGTTGCCATTCAAGTCGCGCTCGTAGACCTGCTACACTCATGGGGTGTCAAGCCTACTGCAGTCGTGGGTCACTCATCTGGAGAGACTGCTGCCGCATATGCTAGTGGAGCAATCACGGCCAAGGACGCGATTCTCATTGCATACCATAGAGGCCAAATCACTCTCCTCATCAAGGCTGCCCATAATGGCTCTATGGCAGCTGTCGGACTTGGCCGGCAGCAGGTCCAGCGCTTTTTGCGATCGGGGGTCATCATTGGGTGCGAGAATTCACCATCGAATGTGACCTTATCTGGAGATGCCGACATTCTAGAAGCCATCACGAAAGAGATTAGAACAGAGTATCCAGAGGTTCTCGTCCGGAATCTCCGCGTCGAGTGCGGATATCATTCTCGTACGTTGCAATGTCTTTGTATCTCTATGTCAAAACTGACCTCAGGTTCTCTAGATCACATGAAGACTGCAGCATCAGACTTCACTTCTCGCCTGCAAGGAATCTTTCACTCCCGGGAGCCAACAATACCATTCTACTCTTCGGTTACCGGGGAACTCAACAAAGATATGTCTGCTTCCTATTGGGTTGGGAACGTCATTTCGCCGGTCCTATTCAACACTGCAGTCCAATCGGTGTTGGACGACTTCCAATGCCCAACCTTTGTTGAAATTGGGCCCCACTCGGCTCTAGCTGGACCGATCAGACAGATCATGCAACTAAAGAGCAGGAATACTCCGTACATACCGACATTGATCCGCAACCAAGACGCAGTTTCTTGTATCCTCAAGACAGCCGGCGAGCTGTGGCTCGCCGGAGCACAGATTGACCTCGCTGCGGTGATCCCAGCTGGGGAGTTTCTGACCGACTTACCGACGTATTCTTGGTACTATGACGGAGAATACTGGGTCGAGAGCAGACTGTCTCGCAGCTGGCGTCAGAGACAGTTCGATCATCACGAGCTACTGGGAACAAGAGTCGAAGAGATCTCCGATGCATGCCCGGCTTGGCGGTGCAACCTCCGAGTCGAGGACGTCCCGTGGCTTCGGGATCACATTGTACTTGGAGAGACGGTCTTCCCTGCTGCTGGATTAGTGGCCATGATTGGAGAGGCGCTGCAGCAGCTCACGGGATCTGTCGATTACACTGTGCGACACGTCAGTTTTGTCTCAGCGTTGGTGCTCACAGACCAGCCTGTCGAGCTCGTCACCACTCTCCACCCTTCATCCTCATCGGACTCGGTCTGGTACGACTTCTCAGTCTCCTCACTGAATCTAGGCAGTGAGACATGGGCGAGACATATCACGGGGAAGTGCAGAGCAAGCTCAGAGTACGAACGGCCAACCCCTGAAATCATCTCGCTTCCCCGACAAGTGTCGGCATCATCATTCTACAGCACTTGGAAGAGATTCGGTCTTGCTTATGGTCCAAGATTTCGCAATCTTGCCAACATCACCTCCCACGTCACGGAGTCAAAAGCTGTCGCTACTTTGGAAGCACAGCTATCACAGTACGAGAGGACATCTTATTCCATGCACCCGACGATTCTCGACTCTGCTTTGCATTTTGCCATGATATCGTCTTCCATGGGCTTGGAGAAGAACTTTAAGGAGTTGTCTGTCCCAATCTATGTCGAGGAAATGTATGTTGGCAAGTCTGCCGGCAACGTACGAATTGAAGGAACATCCGACCCAATCAATGCCACCGAGAAGACAACTATCAGAGGAGTATCTGACGGTCAAGTTGTTCTCGATGTTCACGGGCTTGAGGTTGCTGCTATCACTGCCACCTCTACCAGCCAAGACGAAGACCCACACGCCGGTGCAATTCTGGACTGGAAACCTGATATCGACTTCTTGGACCCTTCGCAGACCCTGGCTCGTCGGGACTGCAGGCCCTTTACGGACAACCTGGAAACATTGGTCCTGGCATGTATCGTGGAGTCAAGAGCCCAGCTCCAGTTCCTTCCTGCGACTCAACTCCACCTAATCCATTTCAAGAGCTGGCTCGACGCCTCCTACCGAGAAGCCTTGAATGGCGAGTACCCGGAAGTTCTCAACGCCTTTGAAATTGCCACCATGGATCCACAGATGAGACAAAATTTGATCTCGGACATGCATCGGGCTTGTCAAGACACACCTGCTGAGAGCTTGGTGATGGCAGTTCGTCGTATTTATGAAAGGGGTGCAGCCTGGTTTTCCGGAAAATCTGGCAGCGAAGCCGACTTTTCATCGGAAAAGATTCTGAAAGAAGCACGAAGCTTCCTCGATGATATCGAGATGGACGATTTCCTGCGTCTCCTGGGCCATAAAAGACCCGGAATGAGAATTTTGCACATTGGAGCTGGCCCAGAAGATGAGAGTGTCACCAAGAGGGTGTTATCGACGCTTTCCCCTACTGATCATGAAGATCACATGTACAGCAAGTATCTGTACACCGGAGATTCAGCGGAACCACCTATCTTCACCAGCAGTCTCCCAGCAGTAGCCTACAGCCGGCTGGATGTCGAAACCGATCCGGTATTCCAGGGGTTGAAGGAGGAGTCTTTTGATCTGATCTTACTTTTTGCTCCGGCACTTTCTCCGCCGTCTCGGGCTGCGATGAAGAACATGCGAAGACTACTGAGCTCTACAGGTCGACTGGTTCTTTGGCAGCCGAACCCCACGTCAAAAGTCCTTCGATATGTACTTGGTCTGTCCTCTGAATCCAATTTCTGGTATGATGATTCGACACAGCAACTTTTGTGTGACGATTTGAGTCAGGCAGGATTTGGCACCGCAGCTACTACGTTCTTGGGCGACCACTCCAAACTCCTGATTGCGGCGCCATTCATGGATCACTGGACCGTCCGCCGAGCGAGCATCATCTGTCAGAACCCAACCCATCACGTGGTACATGATGCAACAGAAGCATTGAGGTCACGAGGCTGGGAGCTAGACTTCTTTTCTCCAGGGCAAGAGCTCGAATGGGGTCAACCAGCCGTGTGCCTGCTAGATCTCGAAGGTCCATTTCTTAACGACATGACACCGCAGAAGTGGGAAGACTTCAAGAAGACTGTATTCTCAGCACAAAACGAAAAGATGCTGTGGATTACTGGCGCATCACAAATCAACTGTACGGATCCGAATTACTCCCTCGTGCTAGGCGCCGCACGTAGCCTCCGCAGAGAGCTTTCAATGGATTTAGTGACCTTGGAGCTTGAGTTGTTTGATGCTAAAGGCTGGGAAGCCATGGATCGTATTCTCGATTCCTTTGGCAAACGATTCACTGGGGGCGAAGTTGAACCTGACTCTGAGTATGTTTTCTCTCAGGGGTCGGTGCAAATCTGCCGGTTCCGCTCAGCCAAGGTTAATGAACAACTACGCGAGGGACGTGAAGGCTCCCCAAAGCATCTGAGAGCGAGCATAACAGGATTATCCCAGAATTTAACTTGGGAAGAAGAAGAAGAGTGTATTCCGCTGCATGGGGACTTGGTCGAAGTTGCCATCAAAGCCGTGGGTCTTAACGCTTGGGTAAGCGGATCACCCATCAGCCACCTGCAGCTGAAGACAATATTTCTGACATTTATTCTAGGACTTGAGTGCAAATTCAACCACTTTCTTCAAGACAAACGGGCGCTCTGGCGATTTTGGTCTCGAGGGCAGTGGCACTGTGTGCAGGGTTGGGCCCGAAGCTCGCCGAATTCGAATCGGAGATCGGGTTGCTTTCTGCTCCCAAGGCTGCTTGTCTACATCCATCACACTACCTGAAATGGAATGTGTGGGAATTCCAGAGTCTCTAACCTTCGAAGAAGCAGCCTCGACCCCGTACTCTTACGGAACTGCAGTCCACGGCTTGATGGAGCTTGGTAAACTCAGGAAGGGCCAAGTAAGTTTGGCAGACTACGAAGATCAGTTCACATTTGCTAACAGTGAGAAAAGTCTGTGTTAATCCATTCGGCTTGCAGTTCCGTGGGTCTGGCAGCAGTTCAGCTAGCCCGAACCATCGGCGCCGAGGTAAAATTACCCCCTAGTGTCGTGCGGCAACTTTTTAACGGGAAACCATACAGATCTTCTGCACCGTGGACAACACAGAGCATCTTGAATATCTCGCCACGGTTTACGATATGTCTAGAGACCAAATTTTTAGCTTGCAGGACACATCCTTGTTGCGCGAGATTCGGGCACTGGCCAATGGGCGAGGCGTCGACGTCGTCTTCGGTGCTGTTTCTGGGCGATTACAGCAGGCCTCATGGGACTGCGTTGGCCCATTCGGAACTATGGTCCAGATCGATCAAATCCATGACTCGAAATGCTCTTCGTTTCAAGCACAGCAAGTCAACCACAATCGAATGTTTGTGAGCTTGGATCTGAACGAGTTGAGAATCGATCGACCAGCAGAATGCACTCGGTAAGTTCTGATCGGTGCCAGAACACTGTGAAAAGTAGGACGCAGATTGTTTAGTCTCTCTCACTAACCCGATGACATTCAGACTCATTGAACAGGCCTTCATGTTCTGCAAGCTTGGCCTCAATCAACCACCCCAGCCAATCACAGTTTTTGAGGCTTCCGATTCCGTTGCAGCTTTTCGACACATGCAAGAACAGCAGCACATCGGTCGAGTTGTGATGACTATCCCAGAGAATAGCAACATTCTTTCCGCAGTCCCCTTGAGACCAAAAATGACCCTCCGATCAGATAAGACATACGTCTTCGTCGGTGGTCTCGGCGGCTTGGGTCAAGCAACCGCGAGGTTCCTTGCCGAGAACGGAGCCAAAAACCTCATTTTCTTCTCGAGGTCTGCAGAAGCGTCTGCTGAAAGGCACCCTGAATACTTTGAAGAGCTTCGCGCCATGGGCTGCATCGTACGTGCAGTTTCTGGCAGCGTTAGCAACATGGCGGATGTGGTCAAGATGACGAACTCTGCTACGACGCCAATCGCTGGGGTCTTGCAGGCGGCCATGGTTCTGCAGGTATGTCGGCTGTTCATGAGAAGCCGCTGGGCAAGACTGACAGATTTACCAGGATGTGAACATAGCTGACATGACTTGCGAGCAATGGCAAGCTACGGTTCAGCCAAAGGTGCAAGGCACTTGGAACCTTCATCATGCTCTTCAAGCACAGGGCGAGCCCCTCGATTTCTTCTTCCTCTTCAGCTCGCTTTCCGGACTCGGAGGTCAAATTGGCCAGGCCAATTACGCAGCTGGGAATGCTTTCCTAGATGCCTTCGTGCAGTTTCGTCATTCCTTGGGACTAGCGTGCTCGGTTCTCGACATTGGAATCATGGAAGATATCGGGGTTCTGGCGAGGGAGAAGGATCGTCTCGAAGCGCTTCGCGCAACGTCACAGCACTTTCTCCATGAGCAAGATCTCCTCGATGCCCTGGAGTTGATGATCAGACGGTCCCATCCGATAGTGAAGACCACACCACGTGGGGAGTTGGAGAGTTACACGAACTCCAGCCAGCTCGCCATCGGAATGCGGTCTTCTTCTGCAAAGACCACAGGATGGCACAGAGATCCGCGATCAGCATTCTTGTCGCACAGGGCATCCAAAGGCGTCGAGAAGGAGCAAAAGACGGACAGAACTCTAAAAAGCTTTCTGCAAGCCTGCAGCTTAGACCCTGGGCAGCTGGCGTCTGACGAAGCCAAACTCTATCTGGCGAGAGAAATCGGCGGCGCTTTGCAGGGGTTCGTCATGCGGCAAGACGAGGAAGTTGACCTTTCCTTGCCCTTACAGACAGACTCTTTGGTGACAGTCGAGCTTCGAAATTGGTTTAGGCAGAAGATGGGAGTGACGTTTACCGTGATAGAGTTGCGAAACGCGGAGAGCATTTTGGCACTGGGAGAGACTGCTGCGGCCAAACTCTATCATGTTCACCAGGCGGCGACGTAGTTCAATCAGCAGAATGTAGAATTATAGTGTTCATTTGGTCCCTCGTTCTCTATCGATTAATCTTCTATTTCAATACTGCAAATGCGAGGCTCTACTCATCCATTAACTGTCTGGCAAGCATCTGTAAAAAACAAACATCCATGCCTAGACGAAATAATAATTGCCACAGAGTGGGCATTGCTGTATTTATTAGAGTTTGGTAATGAGTGGCTCTGAAGTTCGTAGGTTGATGTTATTTTCACACAATATCCATGTTCTCGTGTCATCCTAGTTTTTTGTTTAAGTGCCGGTCAACTTATCCAGGCGCATGAGTACCTTGCAGAAGATGTAGCAAGGCAACTTGTTGTTTGCTCTACCCTTCGCTTCCTATCGAACTCGGAAGCCGAAGTCTTAAGTTTCTAATGTGTGCTATTGGGGTTTCTTGGATTTTGGTTCAGAAACAAGACGGATCGAGCCCAATAATGGAAGAACACTACGCAGTTCTCGGAGCATAATTCCGAGACCATACAGTGATTCGTCAAAAAACAGGTTAAAAACTGGCTCCCAACGTCTCGTCAAAACATGTGATAACCAACCGGTTTCAGAGGAACCACACGGCCGGCGGTCTGAGAAAATCGCGACAGCTGCAAATTCTCACCTGGTCGTCTAATTGGCTGCGGAAACAGCGGTGGCCCGCGGAATGGATGTGATGTGCTTGCATTGCATCGCCGCAGTGCTAGTGTAGTCAACAACTCGACGTGGCGGCGCAAGAGATGGATAGTCCTGATCGACAAGGAACTAGAGGGGTAACAAGCATGGACATAACAGGGCAACCGGTCTTACCGCGAAGCAAGATAAGGTAAACACATCAGCCGCGGGGGTCTGGGAACAAGGGCGGAGCTCGCGCCGAAAAGTTGCCTGTCTGGGCAGAATAGGAAATATTAACACCAAGCAGCTCCGGGAGGTGGCGGGAGGGTCTGGATCCTTGTGAAAGTCTTGCAAAGTGGATCCCCGATGACGGCTTCGATGGCGGAACATTCGCCGGGCATCGAAATGACTGAGTCGGGCGTACAACTCACACGGACAATTCAGCCCTATGCCAAACCACCGGGGCGGTATCGCTGAAACCTGAAGTAAAGTGACCCCCATGCCGAGTGATTCACAGTTTTTCGTCCCTGAGAGCTGCACAAACAACTGGCCAACTAATATGCATGGCTGGACTGGCCGACGAGAAGTTTCTCACAACTCTTCGACAGGGGAACCGTTGCGTAGGATTGGCGCGCAAATGTTGTGGAAACTCTGTGGAGCATCACGACATAGACATCGCCTGAGGTCGGAGTCATTGCCTGCCATGTGGCAAAGTCTGCAGGATTGATAAGGATTTACTAGATATTTTCGCAACCTCCGCGAAGTGGCTTCCAGGGAAGACGACTACCCCCTTATTCACCGCGCATTTAAATATTTCACGGCTCGCTCATGAATTTCACGATTCTCGTCAACATTTCATGCTGACGTTCGTCCCGTGTTTGTTAGAGTCTCTTTGGATCTGACTTTTACTCAGAGACGAAGAACACAAGATGACAAACGAGAAGCGCTCTTTTGACGCCCACCGCGTCTCGGTAGACGCAGATGGAGAGCACATTGGTCGTCGCACCTCAGTCCTCGAGGAGGTTCCGACCTTTGTCCCACCTCCTGGTTTCCCCGGCATGCCTGTCACTCGCCGGAGGAGCACCGTCTCCCAAACCTCACGAGTCACCTTTGAGAATGAGCGCCCGGAGGATATGGAGGAGCTTGTCCAGAGCGCGTCAGCACTGAGCAAGCACCGGTCGCGGGACAGGCGCGAATCTCAAGACAACGTCTTCGAACTTCCCACGTTCCCTCGTGCTGCCAAGCCGGGGCCTGTGAGCACGATCCGGGAAATTCCTTCAGAGTTCACCACACCGCAATCCACTCGCCCACCATCCCCCGTCTCCGGTTTCAACTCCGGTTCCCCCTCTCCCGGAGAGTCCTCCGGCACGATGACCCCCGCCGAGCACGAAGTCGGTGCCGGTCAGGCCTATCCAGACGTCGGCACCATCGCGTCCTTCCGTGGGGCCGTTGTGCTGCTTTGCACATGCGGCGCGCAGATGATTGACAACCTCTACCTAACGGAAGTCAACATTGCACTCCCTGCCATCCAACAAGAGTTTGGCGTCAAGAACGGCGAGCTGCAGTGGCTCATCTCGGCCTACACGCTCACTTTTGGCGGCTTCTTGCTGCTTTCCGGCGTGCTTGCCGACCGGTTCGGCCGCAAGCTCATCTTCTGCTCCGGCATGGCCACTCTCAGCATTTGGACCATCGCCAACGGTTTCGCAACTTCGTTTATCCAGCTAGCTATCTTCCGCGCTCTACAGGGTATCGGGGCCGCTATGACGGTGCCTTCGGCCGTCGGCATCATCAGCAACTACTTCGTCGCGAAGGACCGCACCCTAGCGCTGACAATCTTTGGAGCCGCCGGTGCGGTTGGCTTCTGCCTTGGCTTGATTTTTGGAGGATTCTTGACTTCGTCTCTGGGATGGAGATACATATTCTACATTCCCGTTGCGGTTACGGGAAGCTTGGGCGCCCTCGGTTGGATTTTCCTGCCGAAGGATAGAATCGAGGGTACTTCGCGCCCGAGGCTGGACTTTGTCGGCGCCGGTCTGTCAACCGCGGGACTCATCCTGCTCAGCTTTGTGCTTTCGAGCGGTGGGGAGTACGGTTGGGGCAAGGCCTTCATCATTGCTCTTCTCGTTGTCAGCATCGCCATGATCGTCGCCTTCACGTACGTTGAAAAGAAGGTCGCGAATCCTATCATGCCTCTCTCCCTTTGGAAGCTCGAGAATTTTGCCGCGCTATGGATTGGCGGTTTTGGTAAGCCTATTTTTCTCCTCTTCATCCGTCAACACACCAGACGGGACCAATGCTAACTCATGGCCAGTCATGTACGGCGGTTATCAGACCTCCATCTACTACACCACGCTCATCGCCCAGGAGGTCAACAAGCTCAGCGCCGGCCAGACCGCGCTCCGCTTTCTTCCCATGGGCGCGACGGGCTTTGTCTTCAGTCTCTCCATGTCGCGCATGCTCGAGATCTTCAACACCAAGTATCTCCTCATCGCCGGCATGGCCATCTGCGCCGTCGCTCCCATCCCCTCAGCGCTCATAAAAGAGGACGACCTCGACTTCTGGAAGCACGTCTTCCCGACGACGGTCATTGGTGTCGCGGGCACGACCATCGTATACTGCACAATCACCGTCGTGCTGCTGGCCTCAGTGCCTGTGAACGTCAAGAGCCTCTGTGGTGGCATGGTCAACACGGCGTTCCAGATCGGTAGCGGCGTCGGGCTTGCGCTGGCGAGCGCAGTCGTACAAGCCGTGGACACAAGCAAGGGACATGGTCAGCTGCAGCAGTACAGCACGGGGCTGTGGTGCTGTGTCGGGCTTGCCGGCGTGGGCATGGTGGCGAGCATGTTTGGCGTTAAGAATATCGGCAAGGCCGTTGGAGGCCCGATAATGACTCATTAATGAACGACTGCAACGATGGGGATCGCGATATAGGGACAAATGATAAAATTTGGGAACGGAAAATGCTTCTACTGGGGTTGGTTAAACCTGCGACAGCCTTTAGATTCTGGGAAAAGGAATTTTCAATGGGACAAGAGCGACGTCGAGAATGGCGATCGGTGGTCAAAGAAATAAGTAGGCTGGGAAAGCGCTGGGCGAATGGCAACCATGAATAATTTGAGTAAATGATTCGTTTGTAGAAACTTGAAATGGGCACTTGGTGTGTGTCCAATCTAGCTTCAGCGAGTTGGTGAGACCGTTCAGGTCCGGGCTTGAAATTGAGTTGGGTGGCATCTCAGGTCCATCGTCTCAGTGGCCTCGTTGAGCTGATCCTGGAGGCCATGATGATCCTGGTTTGGCATTGAGTGAAGACTGCATTTGAGCCACGTGCCTTACACCAAGTGACAGGTTTCCAAGAATAGGTTTGATGAGTCTATGCCGGAATCCTTCGGCCGCCTCATGTGCTTGCGTCACCGAACAAGATCCGAATCCTTTCGGGGCCACGCTTTTAGGCGCCGGAGCCGCGGGTTGCTCGCCTCTGTTAGTCTACGGTCGGGGTTCGCATTCAACACCACGACCGGTGCGGATTAAATCTGAAATATAGGTACATTGCGCGACCAACTCGGCAGTAGATTCTTCATTGGTTGCGGAAACCATCAATATCGCGCTGTTTCCCATGAGTTTTCCGCAGCAAACCCCTTCACCGACGGCCGTGCCGCTACTTAACGTCCGGGGCCAACCGGCGTGGCTCCACCCAGCCCCGGGACCTGAAGCTGACAAAGGCCGTCAATGCTAAGATCCGACAGTGCTCGGAACTTGCAGCCAAGGCGGAATATGAGTATGCCTTCACGCGTTTCTCAACTCAAGTATAAGAAGAGCCTCTCCTTTCTTCCGGAAATAGTTTTTACTGTATTCTACATCCAAAATCTTAATCGCGAACACACTCTGATGGCTATTGCGACAATTGCACAGGTAGCGACCTCGACCATGGCCTCCTTGTTAGCCCCCTGCCACATCCTCTCTTACGCTAGTCTGCTCGGCACCTCGATCTTTCAGACTTTTGTCAACACCAAGATCTGCCACAGCGAGCTCCCAAGATCATCCTTCACGACGCTTCAAAAACGGCTCTTTCCGATCTACTTCCGATTCCAATCATTTCTGTTGGTTTTGACGGCCATCACATTTCCTCCAAGCGGCCCGGCTTCTTTGCTCAAGGAAAAGGGAGACTGGATCCCGTTTGCGGTGGCCGGGATCACAGCGATGGCGAACCTCTTCATCTACGGCCCGAGGACGAGAAATGCGATGATCGACCGCATTCATCAAGGTCAGTCAATGGTCCAGGATTCAACAGCCGTTGCTGACTCGCATGCCGCAGAAACTCGTGATGCGAAGCAGCCTGACGCCATCGACGAGATAACGCCAGACATGCAAGCCTGCAAAAGGCGTTTCTCAATCAACCACGCCATGAGCATTCATCTCAACTTGATTTCAATCTTCGCGATGGTTTGGTACGGTGTTAGACTAGCATCTCGGTTGAATATCAAGACCGACTGAAGGGCTTCATGGCTTTTACGGGTGAACTTGGCTGCAATTCCAACCCTGTTGTAGCAACTAGGTTTTTGTAGATGATATCTATGTAGATTTCCATGAGATGAAACGATTCTTCTCTTTTTATGTCGACGGGATTTTTACCCCATTGCAAGCAATCTTGCCCTGCCAGGCAGCATGAGACTTCGCCGTCACTACCTACCTAGGCAGTGGAGATTGATGAGGTTCCAAAAGGTGCAAGCGACACGGTTGTTGCAAGTTAAACTTTGCGAAAGCCCGGCTTTATTCTCTAAATAGGGAACCAAGTAAAATGCTATGTTTATCAACTACCTACTTACCTGTGCCCCTAGTTCGCTTTCTCCACTTCATTGGATGAAGTCTTGAAGATGTTAATAAAGCCTTTTCCCTACCTTCTATTTTCCAATACCCATCAGGTGCTGTGCCAATGCCACAACTATGTTCGAAATAATTCTGACCGTTGTTGTATGGCTCGTTGACCTATGGCTGATCTCAGACTTGTGGCGTCTTGAACATTACCGGCGTCCTACAACCAGACGCAACATCGACGACAGTAACCAATTGATACGGCAATATGAGCGAAGAGAAAGTGAGAGACAGCATCGACGCGCACGATCCGATGAATCGCAACATTTCATCACATACCGAGATATTGATGGTGGTGGACCAGCCTTCCCTACTGGGTATTCTCTTGGTTTCCTTACAGAGAGAAATGCGAATCTGACTGAAAGCATTCTCTATCGTTTACCGCCCGAAATTACCCTAGAAATCATGGAATACTTGGCTCCTAGGGACCTGTATATTTTGCGGCAGGTCTCATGGCTCTTCTTTTCGATTTTCTCCCATCCCACTTTCTCACGGTTTCACAAACCCGTGCCGCCGCAGGCAAAACGGACGCTGACACTCCCTCCTTCTCTTGCAGAAGGGAACCCGGACGACAAGGAAGCCCCTAAATATGAGCAAATTGCTGGCTTCAATTGCCAAATTCTATCTTACGCCGACAAAAAACGCGTAAAGAGTCGTCTTAGACGCGATGAACTTTGTCGGCAATGTCGAGCTCACCCACCCATAATGCCGTTGGAAAACGAGTACAGAACGCTATTCTGCGACGGCTGCGACCGCACCCATCACATCTCTTACTTTTCAGATAACCAATATGTCAGCAAGAAGCGCAACTGCATCGCTTGGGAAGGAAGAAAGAAGATCTGCCCCCATCTTTCCATCTCCCTTGCGGATACCCTTTCCTATAAAGGTAAAGAATCCAGGAGAGTGAGATTTCTCACCGAGCACCGGATCTTTCAGTGCTCGCATTGCGCTTCAGCGCTGAGTGTCGGATGGCTTGAACAGCCCCCAACCTTGAGGACCATCTCACTCGCAGACATGGCACCTACTCATTTACATTTCAGCTGGACACTCAAAGTTTTCGACCTTGAGGATGGGAAAATCGTTTCCAAAGATATCATCCGCCAAAGTCTTGCCAAGTTGGAAGACTATCTCTGCTCTCACACATTCTGGGACACCGATGTACTGTTGAAGGCATTTGACAGGGAACGGTGTGTGTGCTTCAGATCACCGACAGATGCAAAACAGCAATGTCAAAGGCACGCGTCAGGTCCCCTCCACAACGCATGTTGTTTCTGTCACAATGCCGGAAAGTCCGAGAATTGGGGTGTCTTTTTGGCGCCTCAGCTTCCATCTATTGCTCACAGTTCCACCTGCTTGAAGTGCGATAGTACTTACACATGGGAGCGAGACGAACATCGGGTATTGTTGACCAGACGGCAGATTTGTGGACAAGTTTCAGTGGAACCCACTTGGCAAGAAAAAGAGGTCGTGCTGTTGGAGCTTGATAAGAACGACGTCAAGGGTTGGATACGGCAACTTGATGTTAAAAGCTTTCGAGGTGGAGAGGCCAAAGGTGGTCGAGCTTCTTGTGACAACAGGGGCTGTCCAAACTCCGCGCCGCTTCACGTCAATTAGTTAATCTGGCAGCATTCAACACCCATACAAATTATTTGCCGCTCTTGGTCATTTTGCTTGGACTTCACCTGTGACTGGAATTATCGTCGAGAATTTTGTTCAAAACTTGCTAGTCCTGAAAAGGTGTATGCTATAGAAATAACCAAAAAGGGGTCGCATGGACTCAGTTGGCTACGAACTCTCATGAGAAGCTGTAGTCATCTTGACGCATCACAAGCCACAGTCTTTGTCGCGACGTTTAGAACTTTGGAATCCGAAAATGTAATCACAACTCCTCAGAGGTGGATAAGGTCATGTGCTTGCTACTTCTCACTCATTACTCGTACTTCTTTATTGACTAATGCTATGAACTCTGAACTCACGGGTCATAGTAAACCAGCGTATCCTGAGGTCCCTCGGAACTAATGTCGTAAAAGTCCTTGCAGTCCGAGAACGAGATCTTGGGCTGTCCAGCGTAGAATTCATCGTACTTTGCATCCAACGCGTCGCGGAGGTTGTCGACTCCTCCGTCGGGGTGAATCTGCTTCCACGGGAACCTGCAGCTCTCCGCTTTGCAACTCTTCAGCACGAGGAGGAGAGCATCGAGGCGGTCTTGCACCGCCGACAAAGGTCTGTCCAGGAGCTGACCGTCGGCGCTGCCAGCCAGGTTGTCCATCTGCCCAGGATCCTTCTGTATATGGAGTCAGCAAAGCTTTCGGGTTTTTTATCAAGAGAAACGTGGTATTCCACTGACCTTCATGTCGTAAAATTCGCGCTCGTTGCTGCACCAGACCGAGTAAAACAGACTGTAGCCGTCACTCAGCACACGCATGGCCTTGTAGGTGTTGTTCGCAGAGACTGTCACACATGGTGGTCAGTAAATTTGATGCTCCTGGATTGAAAGGTTTGTGCTCACCTCCACCAAAAGCGTCGTATCCGCGCTGCGTGCCCCAGAATTCAACGTTGACATGATCGTGCTTGGGGTCGTTCTGCGCCTTCTCAATGCCCTCTTCAGAGAAGGGAATGGGCGATCCATCAAAGTCCTCGCGCAACGTGATGTTGGCAATGGAGAAGATTGTGGGCGCGATGTCGGTGTGAGTGGTGACGAAATCGGCGGTCTTGCCCTTTGGCACACCGGGGCCACGGATCAGGAAAGGCACGTTGATGTCCTCCTCAATGGCACAGGTCTTGCCGGGTTTGAGACGGTGCTGGCCGATGTGAAAACCGTTGTCGGAGGTGAAGATGACGTAGGTGTTGTCCAGGATCCCGGCATCCTCCAGACGCTTGAAGATGGCATCAACCATCTCGTCGACGGACTGCAGCGTCTGGAGACGGCGGCGGTAGTAGTTGTCGCCGTAGGCCACTTCGGAGTCGTTCAGCTTCGGGATAATAAGGCCCCAGTTGGCCATGCTGGGCTTTTTTGGACTCAAGATTAGCTTTGGGATCGCGCGGCAAGAATCGGGATCAAGGGCTCACCTTTTCCGGGTTGAAATTGTAGGTTCGAGGGACAGTCACGTTGGCGAAGAGGTTCTCGTGTCTCTTCGCGGGGATTGGGGGCGTGGCACCTGCGCTCGTCTCACCGCCAAGCCCGTTGTTGTGAGGGCCGATTGGGGCAACTCCAAGGAAGAAAGGCTTGCTGCCGTTGAACTTGAGGGCGTCATCCAAGAATCCCAAAGCTCTATCAGCAACCAGATCGTTGCTGTACTCGCCAGGGTAGGTCTGGGGCGGGCTCTGGTTTCTCTGGAACGTGGCGTTGAGGTAGAGGTAGGTGTTGGGATCAAGCAGGACTAGGTAGTAGGTCAATAATAGTTAAGAAAAATGCTTCTGGAGTATACTAACAGTCACTTCCGGTCCATCCCTTAGGGAAAGGGTTGTTCCAGTTGTCGGTGCTGTGTGAATTGAAGAGCTTGCCGGTGTAGTACGTCTTGTAGCCAGCATCCTGAAGCCAAATAGGGAGATATTTCTCGTTGTAGCCCTGGGACACAAACTTGGGGTATCCGCCTAAAACTTCGTAAGTCTTCTTGTGATTGCAAAACAGTGTTCTAATCGAACAACGTGATGCGTACCGTGAGGAGGGGTCACATAGGTGACATTGGTGTTGTGCGCAGCTTGGCCGGTCAACAAGCTGACTCGGGACGGACAGCAAATGGCAATAGTGCAAAAGTGCTTGCGGTAGTACGTGCCCTCATCCACGAAGTGCTTTTGCACAAAAGGCATGTATTCGATCGAGCCAAGCTGCTCGTCTTGATCATCGGTGAGGATGAAGACGATGTTTGGCTGACGCTGCGGCACGATCTGAGCAACGACGGCGCAGGCGCTGAGCGCCAGCGTTGCCAGCTTCGATACGCTAGGAACTGGCAACATGACTCTTTACGGCTTCTGATTGCAGACCACACAGAAACCAGGAAGAGATCTCCGCAGATGAGAAGACGGGATGATTGCGTTCAACTCCGATCAGCTTCCCAGGATGTTGGTTTCAATCACCAAAGGGATAAATGGATTGCTGTGTACAGCGTAATTCGGGCGGTAACCAGCCCAACGGGGGGCACTTCAATTGAATGTGTAAAAGCGTCTGAGGAGGCAATTCGGAGCGGGCCCCGCGCAGAGGGCCTTACGGTCCCTTGGCCGTATGGGCCCGGAGCCACGCTATTGAACTGCGTCCTGTGGTTGGCCCGTTAAGCGAGCCAATAGGCGGTTCGGGCTAGTCCCTGACCGCCTTATTCCGACACAGGAAGACGAGAGTTTTATATTTTGTGCGCTAAGTAGCTATGACGGAGCAGACCATCATCGCGCCAATGTCATGATTCAATTGACCTCTAATTCTTCTCCAAAATGCCATCTCAAAAGGGGGCCGGGACCGAGCCTACTGCGGACCCAGCGGTGGCTCCGTTGGCTCCGTGGTAATGGGGGTGGATCTCCGGCCGGCATTCTCCCCTCGGCTGACCAACCGGGTGAGCTCCAGACTCGAGCGGATGGATCCTGGTGCAATATCAACGGCTTTCGCAATCGGGTCTCTGGATTTCGTCATCGCCGGGCGTGGCCTAAAGCCACTGCGATCACCACTTTTAAATGGGAATTGGGCCCCGTTATCAGGGTTGGCTCCAGTCGAAGAAGAGAAACAGTTGCACTAGTTGAATTCCCCGCTCGGCGTTCATGCAAGACACGACGCTCAAGAGCGGTCAGTGACGTTTCATCAGATGCATCTGGTTTTTGAGAGACTCTCTTGCTTGTAGGCAGGTCTCTACACAAGGACGTGGGCTGCACGTGTTTCCCATCCCCTGGGCGTTGCCATCTCACCAACCTTTAACTGTGCAACATGGCTTTCTTTTCGTCTCAAGACTTCTATCCTATACTTTTTGTGGTCTCTTTTTCACAGATGTTTCGTTCTGAAAGCAGGTTGCGTTGTTGCCAGCCGTCAATTAGGACTGAGTGGTCCGTTCCAGACAGCAGCCGATTATCGTCTGGCTGCTTCTCGATACATTGCTTCACAGTTGTCCAGTCGGTTTTGCAGAAAATCATGGCCATTTTCTAGTGATGACATTGTTTTCATTGTGATATTTAACTACATGGTCCAGCCTGCGGAGAAATATCTGTTTGCACCTCTCAAGTTGATGGAGGATCCCGAGCCCAAATGACACTTACTTCGGGCAACCGATTCCAAAACCGGTGACAGTGTCGCAGCAATCGGCATTCTTCAAGGGTCAGCTACAAAAGAGAATTCCGGGTTGGTAGGTCTCTTCTTACGCATGTTTCGCTGACTTTGGTCTGCGTTCCCTCTTTGTCCACGTTTTGGCAGAAGTTGTTGGCTTCGCTAGGGCTTCTGCAGACATTGGCGCCACCTCTTTGCCTCAAGCAGGCATCTAGTCCATTTGAGCCTCCCCAGCAGCAGTTAGACCTAGAGTCTGCAATCCGGCACTGTTAAATGGTTGTTAGGAGGAGATAAGGTAAAGGCTACGTCGAGTTTCCTCACAGAAGCTGCCAACGTCTGCTGCGCAGCGGCGGCAATAGAAACAATGGCCAGGACAGAGAAGCGCATTTTGGTTGTTCTGTTGACTTCTGTTTTAGATTGTTCTCGGAGAATGTTGACGTCAAGATACTGAATTTGATGTGAAAAGTGAGTTGCTGAGATGAATAGCAATCAATAAAGCAGGATGATTAGACCTAATATATACTTCTCAACGGTCTTACTGAAGACCTCTCAAGAAAGCGACCCACTGATTACTGACACCCTTCTAGCTGAGTATGGAAGAGGGGCCTCAGGACAAATCTAATAATAACCCTTGATAGAACTCCATTGGAGAACGCCTACAATTAGTGAATGGAGTGTCTCGAGTCATTTTCTTGGTGTCTGTTGCCAAGCGCTTCAGAAACATGGAGGCCTTGGACAAAGAGGAGTTTGATGGGCACTCAAGGTCATCCGGCATCCGCCGGATGACATGAACCATTAATGCCGGCCCCATCATTCTGTTGTAGTGATCAGCGCAAGCCTCAACTTCAGGCTTGCGGAGCCTTGGCATACCTCCTCTTGTGAAGTGCTACGTTAGTCACCACTACCTCGACAGTGTCACATCGTGTCTTTCAAGGTACTTTTCACCAGCGCGGTGGTTGGTATGCTTGATTTCAATCTCTTCAAGTACCAGCCTGCTGGTTCTTGAAGATCTTATCTCACTCCTCATTGTTCCGTGCAGGCTCTTCTCTGCCCCAGGAATTTTTCCACGCCTTATTTGTTATACATTTTGAACTGAGAATGAAGCACTGTGATCAAATGATACATGGCCAAGTAACATTCTGGTTGCCATGGCATATTTTTCCAAGCAGAAGCTTGAATCGAAGTACATGTACCTTAGATCTCTCGGCTGAAAGGTTCGGAATACCAGACGAAATTGGTCTGAACTATTGGTAGAGATCTACCGTGTCCCTGCTGGCAGTCGGCGACATCCCCATACTTCTTGAACCTTAATACAACTGGCCAGACCAATTGATCGGTAACGCCTTCTAAGGACTGGTTCGGATTTTTTCTCGCTGAACTTAGGTCGCCTTAGCCTTATGTCCCTTGCACATACATGCCTTCCAGCCATAGAACTGTTTGCTGCCCGATTCTCATAGACTTGGGTCCCCTGCCAATATCCACTGTTTTCTAAACTAGTGCACACAGTCAGGATGCGTGGTGGACAATGGAGGTATGTGATGCTGTAAGTTGAGTTTCGTCCGTGGCGAATCGGGCTGGCCGTCTGTAGATCGCATGCATAGACAATCAGAAGAGCACCGGCTACGGTCCATTTATAAGCCCTCTCTTAATATATGCCTAACTAGAAAGACTACAAGTGGTCTTGGAAGCTTTCTCTCGGTCCCTATTTTGAACACCCATGGTCTCGTTACTAACCAAGCCTGGTGGGGGCTTGTGGCTAGGACAGTTCCTTGAGATGCTGCTGGTTATAAGATGATGGATTCAAGGCCATCCGTGAGCTTCACACACGTCTCATCACTATACTTCTCGGCAAGGGAATGGTTTCATAGGAGCAGCCTGGGTGTGACTGATGCAACGATGTCAATGATTTGGGCCAAAGCCTCAATGTCGCAAAAGCGCCGTTAATATCTCCAGCTACATAAGTAAGTATCCTTGTCGGTTTTGTCTTTTCTTTTGTCTTCCGGCACCAGTTGAAGATGACAACATGTATGGTCTGTGAAAGAGGTAAATCTCGGGTTCCTAAAGTGTAGTACGATTGAGTTCAATGTCAGATCTGACACTTTGGGGCTTGTCTGACGCTAGTGCAGCCCGCTGACGCCGGTCTGTGCTTTGACTCGTGGAAATAAGGATCTCCCAAGCAGGCAATGCCATAATACCAAGGGTGTTTATGCCATGCGCCGGCCACGCGTTCCGAGCTTCGCGAGGACTCCGGTGACATTCACAAACACACAATCTGTCACTATGGAGTATCCCAAAAGTATCGGACGGATATCCGGTTTCAAGGGAACATTAGGATCTGCTTATTGATTTTCCTGAGATTCATGTCGATCCCCACAGCCGCTGGTTATTCCTTAATTCCTGGCAGAATTTCACCTTGCTGTGAGTCCTCACATGCCTTATGAGGGTCCCTCAAGTGTCAATTTTTTTTTCTTTTTGCCCCGGCTCATACTCAAGTTTGCAAGCGTTGCTGCGGGCTTGAGTCAGTTAAAAATGTCAAGCTGTATGCTTGCAGTAGGAGATCAATCTAACCAGCATCATCCGGTCCGCAGGCGTTCTCATGTTATATTTAGCGCCTGGTAAGTCTCTCTTGTCTCAACCGCCGAGCTGCAGATCTCTTCTTTGGTAGGACCACCCGGACTGCATTCCTCTCTGGTTCAATGTCTCATCCAAAGTCTGAGCAACTTTCAAGTCACCCACAACAGCGGCCGCCTTCAGCATGAAGAAACACCCCCTACTACTGGCAACAGACCTCACCTTCCAATCCTGAAAACCCCCTTGATAACGTTTTGCCAACTCTTGCCAAACCGTCTCTGTCTACTCGGATGGTGTTTCCTGCTAAAAGTCAGCTAATTATCTCATGGATCTGTCCTCAAATGGAGTGTTCGGCAACCGCAAGTGTCATAAAATCTACCATGGCCACGACCTCGAGGACACAAATGGAGACGCTCTTGGAGGAGACCAAAGGGCGCGTAAATATTCGTTCTCGGCAGAATCGACAGATTTGTGTCTGTCGGGGCAGACTCCAGAGTGAATTTGTGTCTATTTTGCGCGAGAAGAACGGGTGATGAAGGGACGCCGGCTCGCTGCAGTGTTCATGTGACTTCTCATAGAGTCTGCAACAAAAAAACGGAATTGTGTCAGAGTTCAGTGCTGAGGCCGTGCGAAGCTTTTGCGGAAGCAAGATTCAACTGAGCATCATCAAAATACTTTTGTTTGGAATAGAGGCGGACCTACTGTAGGTACCTGGGTACCTTCGGGGGCCAACAAGGGCACCCAACGTTACCTACCTTAGGTAAAGTACCTGCCTTACCTTAAGGTGCTAAGGTAGTGCTGATAAGGCCGATAAGGCGATAGGCTCTGGTGCCCTTTCTCCAACGGCCTTGGCCTTTGCCTTGCCGTACGCCATGTGATATCAACACCAACAAAATTGGTTTCTCGTGCCGAGACAGATATGCCAAAATGTCGATCTCAAGCCGCGCTTATCAATAGCGACCTGGATTGGCCTCGACACCTCCATATTCTAGGTCGTTTCGCGATTACTTCCCTCCCCGATCCTACCTTTATGCACGATGCAATCAGCGTTGAAGTGTGGTAGGGTTATGTGGAGCGCAAGTCATATCACGACATGGTAGACTTCCCGTCCCCACCTGATCGTTTCCCCGCGTGGGGTAGTGCTTCTAGGTTTCCGGGGGTCGGCCTTGATAACGACCTAGGTTAGTAGTTTTCGAAACCTCGTCACGAGCTCGCTTATTTCTAATTCACAAACGTTCCTCGTCAGTCGTCCGGCTGTGGTCTGTGACTGTCGACAACAGGTGAACCCTCATCGCGGTCTCGAGCAATGCCCCCATCGAGGGGAGAGCGAACGCCTCGACCCAGACGTCTGGGGCTGCGGGTAACAACTGGATGGTGAGTTATACTCTGGCCCATCTCGGGTAGTACCGGCGCGCGGCTTACATTATTTTCCCAGTCGTACATGTCGCCGTCGGCACGTCAAATGCGATCAGGGCAAGCCTGAGTGCGCCAATTGCGGCAAGAAAAACAGGATATGCCAATACGACCCGGGTACGCCACGGACTCCGGCCCCGCCGACAGACGGCGACAGTTCTTCACATCCGCCCGAAGCATCTCAGGTTCCCAACGCAGTAGTGGAAACCGCGGAAACCGCAGAAACCCAGGCTCTGGAGGCGACGGGTCTTGATTCGGCGGAGGCTACAGAAGCTTCGCCTGGGGTCGGTGTATTGGTCACCCCGCCAAGTGACGCACAACACTTTGAGGCTTTGACGTATCCGACCTCGACCGCGACTCAGGCATCTGCTGAGCACCCGGAATCCCCGTTTCTGGCTGATTTGGGAACCATCTTGCTGGACTTTGATCTATGGAACAACACGGAACGCCTGGCTGAAGGCCAACCTGGGGGCACGCTGGACTGCACGAATCAACTGAATGGGTTACCGTCGAACTGGTCGCCGCTCCAGGTAAACGAACAGATTGAGCTGACTCAGAGCGAGGTCATTGTCTTCCGCAATTATGTTGACAACCTATCTAGCTGGGTACGTCTGCAAACCCCATGCAAATTGCATACCGATCTTCTTGGGCCGTGACTGATTTCCACAGATTGATTCTTGTTCGCAGGATCGCCCCTTTCGTCGCCAAGTCCCGAGCTGGGCCATGCGCTGCCCATTGCTACTTCATTCATGCCTAGCATTGTCGTCAAAGCAGATGATTCTCACAGGATCTCACATGGCTCATGGCGTACACGAAAGCGACGCCTTAGGTTACTATCGCCTTGCACTGAATGCAGTCCGGGAACTATTGCTTCATTCGCAGTATGCGCACAGTGACGAACTCTTGGGGGCGTGCATCATACTGTCCACGTAAGCTAAACACAGCAAGGCCGCATTTCGTTTTCTCTGACGGTCGGCAGCTACGAGATGATTGACGTTATTGGGGAGAATCTCGGTTCACACCTCGAAGGGGTGGCGTCTTTGCTGCGGTCTCGCCGAATACACGGCGACGCCAACGGCATCCGCATAGCAGCTTACTGGACTTGGTATCGACACGAAATATGGGCGGCACTGCAAACCGGCCGTCGCATATCGTTGGATGAGACGCACTGGCAGCCACAGCCGTCTGGATTACGTCCTTCGAAGGCGTCGACGTAGAAGATATTGCGAACAGAGCCATCTTTATCCTGGGCCAGTGTGTGAACTTCTCCAATGGCCATGGCTTTGCGGACGACGTGGAGCCTGGGCAAACCACGCAGACGAGGCATGCCACGGCGGCGAAGCTGGGAGCAGCACTTGATGACTGGCATGCCAAATTACCACCAAATACTACCGCATTCTTCGAGCAACAGGGCCTGGGAGGTGAATCTCTGGATGATGCGGCGGTCAGGTTCCGTACAAAATGGTTCCTGTTTCCTCAGATTGGTAAGTGCTCTCTACTTAGAAGGGATGGGAGGCTGACCAGTGTCCCCAAGCCGTCGCGCATCAGGTCTATCATGCGTGCAGGATCATACTTTCGCTCTATCAGCCAGGGTCTGCGGCCGCCCCGCTGGGCCTCAGTAGATGCGAGTCCCTGTCCACCAGGCGCCAGATTGAGAAATCTCGGGAAGAGATATTCGTCACGGCGAATGCAGGCATCCCAGACGCATGGGGCCTCATCTCGACTCAGTGCTTATACATCGCTGGCCTCGTCACTGAAGGCATACAAGAGAGAAACAGGACTCTGGAATTGATTGATGAATGTCAGCTTCGCACCGGAAGGCAGACCGTTTTCATAGCTAGCGAGCTCAAGCGACTATGGAGCCAGTAACGGCTTTGCCGTGTTGGTTATTCAAAAGGATTCTAAGCTCAAACCCTTGTTTGCAAAAACACAAGGTTCTTTATGCTCGCCCCGGTGCTCTAGTGTGTCCAGAATCTAGTAACTGCAGCCACAGAAGCATTTGCCTCGCCCGAAAGTCGGTTCGCTCTGTCGAATAAGTCCACGGTTGTGTCTAACAGCCTTCCAGGGAACTTGAGTCCGTCCGCCACGCCTTTGATGATATGCTTAATGTAGCGTTAGTATTACCGTTGAATACAAGCGTATAACGTTACTGAACTTACCAAATCTTCAACGGCCTTCTTGAGAGTGTCGAATCCGTTTGCGCTCTTTGGTTTGAAGTCTTGGTGGATCATGTCCTGGAAGTAGAGGTTGAATTGAGAACTCGAGCCAGCCGCCCCAGCAACCAGGTCATAAACAGACTGTGCGGGAACCCCCTTGGCTTGAGCGAGGGCATAACACTCTGCCGCTGCCGCTACATGGATCAACGAACCCAGTTTGATGGTGAGGCACAATGCCGTTGCTGACCCCACAGATCCCGTGACAGGTACAGGTGTGAGACCTTGCGGCAATACAGCTGTGACTGCTTTCACAGTCTCGTGACTCTCAGCGCTGAAAATCATCTGACAACAGGTAAGCATTTTCGATCGGTTATGGGATGTTGCTTGTGACTTGCCTGCCAGTTCTTGAAGTCTTGAGAGGGAATAAGATGGCAGTCTGTGAAATGAAGATGAGGGAACATGGAGCGCAGAGCGCTGCAAAGTTCTTTTGCCTCCTGCGGATTCTTAGAGCCAATCACGGCCACAATGCTGTTTTCAGGGACCATTTTGAGTGTTGACTGTATTTCTTCTTCCGTTCCAGAGACAAGTGCCAGCACCGGGCGATCTGGCGGCGGGTCTTGCGAGCGAACAAGGTGCGTCAATGAGCTCGATGTGAACTCGTCGGCCCTTAGCCAGAGGCCTGTCAAGGTCGCCGGTGTCACTACCGCCTTATTCAGTGACTTTGGCAGAGATATCGGGGTTTCGGTCTCGCAAACACGGTTTCCAGTCATCTCCTCATACACACAGACCACGCTTGAGTCATCTTCGCCTCCATGGCCACTAGCCACGCGATCTTGGAAAGTTCGCAGTGCTACCGACGCGATCGGGCAAAGACAGGAGGTTTCCTGCGCGGCCTGCTTCACGATGCCCTGCACAAGACATTAGCTTTCTAAACGACAACAATGTGTGGCGTCTGGGCTTGGCTGTGAGAGTAAAATAAACCTACCAAGTCCTTGGTGAAAATGGTCACAGCGGACCTCGGAGCCCGGTCCCCGTCGAGCATCAACCTGCCCCGATCGCCAAAGATCCAGCTGGCGGCCATGCTGTTCATGACGATACGGTAGGTTTCACGGGTCGACAGCCCGAGGGCCTTTGCGAAGGAAAGGACCTCGGCTGCGACCACCACGTGGACACCAGCAAGGAGCTGGTTGAGCCTGCATATGATTAGTACCATAAGCAGCTTGTATCTTGAGCTCTTTGTTTTTTAACGTACATCTTGAGAGTACTGCCTGATCCAAGGCCACCACGGTAGAATAGTCGATCGGGGGCCGACATTGCTTGTAAGAACGGCTTGACCTCTTCGAAGGTCGATTCGTCACCGCCAATCATGATCTGTTTACATGCGTTAGCGCCAGCCCACTGGGACGATTCCAGTTGAAAACCTCACGCTCAGTCTGCCAGCTTCGGCTCCAACAACGCCCCCAGAGACCGGGCAATCCAACAAGCGGATATCATGTCTTCCGATCTTCGCCAGCCGAGTTGGTAGATCAGAGACATACTGCGGAGGTAGCGTGCTCAAAAGACACAGCACTGCGTTTTCCGGGAGCGAGAGGGCAAGTCCACTTTCCGAGAAGATGAGGCTGTCTGCCTGCGCGGGGGTCGCAACCATGGCGAGGAATACTCCCTGACTTGCGCCTGCCTCTGACACTGTCTTGGCAGCGGTTCCGCCTATGGCGGCGAACTTGTCTAACGCAGCAGTGCTCACGTCGAATCCTGTGACTGAAAAACCATTTCCCAGCAGGTTGGAGGCCATTCCAAAGCCCATGGCCCCCAGCCCTGCAAAGCCAACCGGAATACTCGTCGCGGTCATTGTGCTCGTCGATGGTAGGGCGCGCTGGAATAGCTTGTCTTCAGTCTAGAAACTCGAGTGGCCGACGGCACAAGATTCGCTGCAAAGAAGTACAGCGACTTTTGTATTAGCCTCCATCAGCCCGAGGCTTCTAGACGGGAAATCAGAGGAATCCCCTTCTCATTAACTCGCCAGTTCTCATACTTACAGATTCAGCCAATAGCAGAGCTTCGCGAGTTTCTACATGAATCTCGTGCCGAGGTGGAGACACTGGTAGGGTACCAGGCTGCTGTCAGCGTTGATTTGTTGATCATTTAAGCTCCTAGCTGCGCATATTCCAGTGCTACAAGGGAGAATAGCACTAGGAAGACAGATCGGTGACTTCGCAGGCTTGGTTCACAAGCCGAAATGCGATACCGGTGATCACATTTGGTGCGCCTGTTTGAACCGCTGGCGAAGTGACTACCTAGGCACCTCAGGTTTGGCAACGAGACACAACATTGGCAGGAAGAGGTGCAATTTGACGCAAAATGAAGAAAATCGCACTTATACCACCAAAGAGACGAAACAATGCCTGAAGAAGCTGAGCTCTCAGACGGAGGACATGAGAAGGCCGTGACATCGGGGCGGGGCTCGGTCTTCGCCCCGCACCTTCTTTGCAGCCCTACTTAAACTCCGAACCGGCCTGGAATCGCCAACGCATCCAATCAATTGGATTTCCTGAACCTGGCCGGCTGGCGCAATGGTAGCGCGTCAGACTTCTATCTCCTCTCAAGGAGTGTAGTAATCTGAAGGCTGCGGGTTCGAGCCCCGCGTTGGTCATTTTTTTTTTGATTTTTGGCGTTTTGTTTTTGGCCGGAGGAGATGTTCTGAAGCAAGTGTGTGGTGTGCCCGTAGCGCATACTTTTGGGATGGCGGGGTTTGCAGCAGGGCCTGGACACGAGGGGAAGCACGACACGCCGCGATAGGCTCGTTGGGTTATAAACTTTTTGTCAAATAAGGATGGCGCCTGGAAGGCTTCTGCGCTCTGCCGGGGCTAGAATAAATGGTTGAATTAGCTACGTCATTCGCCCAGGATGCTGAGGAGGTTTCCGCGTGCGGCATCGCTTACTGCACACCTTGACCTCACCGAAAAGGCCCCACTTAATTCCTGATGGTCGCATAATCGTCAACCGCCCGCGTCGAGCTCCAAGCTTCCTCTCTCACGGCAAGCTCGCGAGCCCAGACTGCAAGATGGTACGTCGCCGCCCAATTCTGTGAAGCGAGCATCCTCTGGCGACCAACATGTTGCAAATATCGCTTTGTTCTATCGAAATGCCTGCTAACGCCAGCGGTTGTCGCAGTTACCCCTCGGTCTCTTGAACGCCGCCCAAGGGCATCCCATGCTCGTGGAGCTCAAGAACGGCGAAACCCTGAACGGCCACCTGGTCATGTGCGACACCTGGATGAATCTGACTTTGAAGGAGGTCGTGCAGACGAGTCCGGTGCGCTGCGGCCCATGATGCCTCGGCGCCGAGCCAAGAGATTGACGTGCATACAGGAAGGCGACAAATTCGTAAAGATACCCGAAGTCTACGTGAAGGGAAACAATGTACGGATACAGCAGTTTCTCAGAGACCCCACGCGCGAACGAATGCTGACGCCCTGCGCAGATCAAGTACCTCCGAGTCCCCGACGACATTATCGATTTGGTCAAGGAGAACCAGCAGAACAACCAAGGAGGCTTCCGCGGAGGCAGAGGAGGACAACAGAGAGGCGATCACGGCGGCCGTGGTGGTGACAGAGGAGGCCGTGGAAGAGGCCGTGGAGGCGGAAGAGGAAGAGGCCGTGGAGGCGCATGATGGTGTGGCCAGATTCAGGAATGCGAGAATCACGACAGTAAGCTATGGCGCACAAGACCACCTGGTGGCCTGTCATAATGTCGGTTCAGAGAACGCCGTCTGCGATTCAGACTCTACCATGGGGCGTTCCGTGCCAGGGGAGCAAGACATGCGGATGGATGTCTGGGGTCGGAGTCTGCTGAGGACAGCAGCACCCGCCCGGGGCCGGACCAGCAGCGCATGCAAGAACAAGTCATTTTACGTACTATAAAAACAATCAAGAGATCCATGACTGGATAAATTGTCAGGCTAGCTCGTTCGTCGTGATGTCGCCCCTGGAAGAAGGGTGGACGAACCAGTCACAGGCTGTGTCACGTGACTTCGCGGCGACCGGGATATTCTCGGTCACGAGCTACCGAAAAGTGCAAGCTCCAGCTTCAACATTCAATGTTCCAACGCGACCACACGAATTGTCTGCCCCCATGTCAGGCACTCGAGTGGTTTTCGACGGGTTGTGGCGCTGCCTCTGCCCATCTGTCGACACACTTGCAGCTGCCAGGCTGTTGAGCTCGCCCGCACTCGCCCGACCGTCACCCGCGACAAGACATCGACTGGCTTCCCGCCTACCTGCCCGCACCCAAACGACCAGCACGCAATATCGTCGGTACGGAGGCACCGCGTCTGCCGCAACCGCTTCGAATGAGGGATATGAGGCGTCCAAGAGCCATGCTACACCTCCAGAGGAAGTTTCCCGAGCCGGGCCCCCGCACCCCAGGTCATCGGCCGACACGGAACCCGATCCCAACGATTACCTTCGGGCTGCACCCACCTCCGCGATATACGAGGCCTTGGAGTTTCTGCGCGGCCAACCCGAGAGCTTCAAGAAGGTGGCGACAATAATAACGCACTTGGTCACGGCCCGGGATACGGAGCTGAGCCTGACTCTGTACGAATCCCTAGTAGTGGCCATGGCCGACGTTCAAGGTTCAGCAGCGATGCTAGCCCAGCTGTTCGAGGAGATGCGGGCGTTGGAGCTGAATCCCACCCCCGCCATATGTCACGCTGCGCTCGCCGTATGTGTTGCAGAATCCACCCTGACGCTGCCTATACTGACTCCTTGCGACAGGCCCTCGCCGTGCACCCCGACTATTTAGTCCGAAACGAGGTCCTCACGGCCATGAAACAGTCCTGGACCGAAGTCAGCATCGAAGGAGAGACCCATATAGCTCTCGGCTTGCTGCGCGACGGACAGTTCGAGCTTGCCCTCGACAAGCTTGAAGGTCTGATCGACGCCCACGCTTCTATCGAGCCATGGGTCTACGACATCTTCATTTTCATGTTCGCCCAAAGAGGTTTCGTGGAAGAAGCCGTCAAGCTGGCGCACAGCAAGGCCCATGCCTCCGACAGCGAAACACACCTGTCCATGTGGTACATGCTCTTGGATGTTTGCAGTCAAGCCTATCACTACGAAGGCACGCGGTACATCTGGAGGAGGTTGCTGGAGACAGACCGACAGCATCTGTCTGACGGCGTGCTCCTCAACATCATTAATACTGCCGCGAGGCAACACGACTACGAGCTGGTCACGGATGCGAATAGTTTGATTGCATCAAGGGGCGGAAAGCTTCTCGCGCACCACTACGAACCGTTAATCGAATGCTACGGCGGCGTTGGGGATCTTGAGGGTGCGTTGCGGGTGTTGTGCATCATGTTCAACGCCATTTCCGTCGCCCCGTACGCCAGCACACGCCCCGTTTATGAGTGGATCAAGAGGAACCCCGAGAGCTTGGACACGGCCCTCGAGGCCCTGACCGCTCTGATGCGCAACTACAAGGTGCCGATCGCGGCACTCAATGTGCTTGTCGAGGTCGCGGTCGAGACTCACGGCTACGTCAAGGCACTAGAAATCTACAGAAATGCGCACAACTACACCGAGGCGCCTCCGAACCATGTCACAGTCCGCTACCTCCTGCAAGCGTGTGAAGACCCGGAATCACTCAAGACTCTAGTAGCAGAGGACCCCGAGCTGGCGATGAAGGCCGACCCCAAGGCCCTCACACAAGTCATCTTTGAGTACGTCATGTCGGACGAGCTCGATCTCGCGTACAGGTGCGTCGAGCTGCTAGGAGAAGCTCCCGAGCCTGAAGACGGCGTGAAGGCGGGGCCGTGGATACCCCAGAAGACATTGCTGGCGCTCGTCAGAAAGTCTCTCGACAGGCAGGATGAGCGGGTTTGGTGGTTGGTTGATCAGGCAGAGAAGAGGAATATGGATGTGCAGACCGGCATCGCGAAGCTCTTGGCGACTTTCGCGGAGCAAGTGAAGCGGAGCACGGGGCTAAGCGAGGAAACCGGTGTCTTGGACGACGAGTCCGAGCCCCGACATCCCTCAACTTCATGACAGTCGTCGGGGCCTAGAGTTGTCGATCTTGACCCTGACAGAATCCTTCGTGAGCCGTGCCTCACGTCGGATTTAGCAGCCACAGAGGCTTGTATCCCCGCTCACCAGCTCAAATACCAACACCAAAGCATCATTGGTTCAATCCGCCTAAAGTCGACGTGAATACATTCGGTTCATCATCGTGACTCACCTGCAAGAAATCACAGTTCGTGATGTCTGTACTTACTGGACAGGGGATGCATGTAGGCAAAAGTCAACCTTCTAGCACGGCTTAGTAATTTGTTCATATCTGCCTCTTGGGGCCCTTGGAAGTAGTCCTGGAGAGCCAAGCCTGGTAACTTGCCTGTCTTATCATCTCATAAATGGCATATTAGCCATTCTCCCCCTGGCGCACATCATTCCTGGCCATTGGTATGCCCTGCTCTCGTCACGACTGCCGATGCAAGCCACGCTTCGACTAAAATCAATAGCATTCTTTCAGCGTCTATCATGGAAGGTATTGGACGCTAATCAGGCTCCCAACGGCTTGGCATCAATTGGATTAATAAGTCGAATGAGAACACGGGGGAAATATCTCCCCTTTCTAGACATGGGACAAGGTGCAAACATGGCTGACATTTTGGCTGTGGTATGACGATTGGTTCAAAACCTTGACCCAACGGCACATAAGCTTCTTTTCAACTGATCCAATGAGGTGACGACCTTGGGGAGCTTGCCGACAGGTCTCGGGTCTCGCTGATAAATCCACCAAAAGTCCGTGGAGGGATTAGTGATTCGCCTCATGTACCGACCGTTAAGCCGTCCACGGTCGCCATCGCCAGCAACTCACACAGCAGCGCTAACAGACGCTACTCTGGCCATTGGAACATTCACAGCGTCCTTTCTGCGGCTAGCTCCTATCTCCAGCGCCCGCCGAACCTCTTTGCACGCCATCCGGCCGTCCCCCAAACGTCACGTCAGCCCCGGGCCGTGGTGCGTGCGATTCGTCTCTCGGACGAGTCGAAGTCATCGCGGCGCTAGCGCCAGACGCGAAGCCAATGACCCGGTGACACGGCTAGATCTTACCGCGGCGAGATGGGAGATAACTCAGATTCTTGGGGGTGGCGCCCCTTGCTTGTCCCACCCACACGGCACCATGGGCTCCAGACGGCCGGGCACCACGCGTCTTCCCTTTCTGGCACGTCGTTCGAAAGCATCCGGTCTGATTCATAATGGGGGGACATGCAGTCGCCAAGAAGTTCCGCCGTGCCGCACTTACGGGCTCGTAAGCCCGACGCCGTGGGACGGGCCAATCCTGATACTTGCTCGGTCATCAGCACGCCAGCTCAGGCGCGATGTTAGTCCTTTGGTGTTGCTGGCGCGCTGTTGTTCGTCCGTGAAGTGGTTGATAATGAACAGTATATAGATGGAAGCTGTCTCGGGGCCCATGCAGTCTTGTTTCCTAGTCAATCCAGCATCTCTAAAGCCTTCCATTCTCTAGAGACATAGACGACTCAGTCTAGAGTCCCAAGATAAAAGCATTTGATATCCCCCAGCCTGCTCCAGCACTCCAACATCGACAAACATCGTCTCGAGCCGCAAGACGTCATAAACGCCTGCCCCAATGGCTCAAATAATCAGAGACGCCCCGATGGGCCAGCTCATCCGCTTCTTCACACGCAACAAGTTCCTCCAATATCCCGAAGAGAAGCCCGACTTCCAGCTCCCGCAGCAATGGCTCGACGTCCTCAACTCGGAAAAGGACGACGACCACACCCCGGCTGAAGCCACGCCCGCCGTCACCTCCCCCGCCGCACCGGCGAGCTCCTCCGCGTCCACAAACTCCGACGAGGAGAACAGCAGGCCGTCGTCCCGCAAGGAGGTCGAGGAACCCTCGCCGTACGGGGCCGCGGCCGCGCGCACGCGGAGCCGCGAGGAGACGGCGCCCTACTCCCAGGACCGGCTCGAGGCCGACGAGATCCACGAGATCGAAAAGACCAAGAGCATCCCCATCGCGCCGCGCAAGACAAAGGACGGCGCCATCCTCGTCGACTGGTACTTCAGCGACGACGCCGAGAACCCGCAGAACTGGTCCGACAGCAAGCGAACCCTCGTCACCGTCCTCATCTGCGTCTACACCTTCGTCGTCTACACCTCCTCGGCCATCTACACGTCGTCCGTCGAGGGCGTCATCCACGAGTTCGGCGTCGACACGACCGAGGCCTCGCTCGGCCTCGCCCTCTTCGTCCTCGGCTACGGCATCGGGCCCTTGCTCTTCTCGCCCCTCTCCGAGATCCCCCGCGTCGGCCGCAACCCCATCTACATCGTCACGATGCTGCTCTTCGTCGTCGTCTCGATCCCGGCCCCGCTGGCCGGCAACTTCGCCGGGCTGATGGTGCTCCGCTTCCTGCAGGGGCTCTTCGGGTCCCCGTGTCTCGCGTCCGGCGCCGCGTCGCTCGGGGACATGTATTCGCTTCTGAACCTGCCGTTTGCCCTACTCTCGTGGGTTTCCGCGGCGTATTGCGGCCCGGCTCTCGGTCCTTGTAAGTCATAAGTCCAAAAAGCAACATCCCGCGTCTTTCCTGCATTTTCTAACCTCTTCTTTTCGTAGTGTTGTCCGGCTTCTCCGTCCCCGCGATGGGCTGGCGCTGGTCCCTCTGGGAGATCCTCTGGGCCGCGGCCCCGATCTTCGTCGCCATGTTCCTCCTCCTCCCCGAGACCTCGACGCCCAACATCCTCCTCCGCCGCGCCGAGCGCCTCCGCAAGCTGACGGGCAACGCGCGCTTCATGGCGCAGTCCGAGATCGACCAGCGCAACCTCAAGACGTCGGCCGTCGTCATCGACGCCCTCATCAAGCCCCTCGAGATCACCGTCAAGGACCCGGCCATCCTCTTCGTCCAGGTCTACACCGCCATCATCTACGGCATCTACTACTCCTTCTTCGAGGTCTTCCCCCTCGTCTACCCGGTCTACTACGGCATGTCGCTCGGCCAGGTCGGCCTCGTCTTCCTGTGCATCCTCGTCGCCTGCCTGCTCGGCGTCGCCATGTACGTCTCCTACCTCGTCTTCTACCTCAACCCGCGCATCCGCAAGTTCGGCTTCCCCGTGCAGGAGAGCCGGCTGGTGCCCGCGCTGCCGGCGGCCTTTGGCCCGACGATCGGCCTCTTCATCTTCGCGTGGACGGCGTCACCCGCGATCCACTGGATCGCCCCGACCATCGGCATCACGGTGTACGGCGCGACCGTCTTCGTCGTCATGCAGTGCATCTTCGTATATGTTCCTCTCTCATGTAGGTGCCCCCCACTTCCCTCCTGATGCTTTTGCGTACCTAGCAAAAAGACTAACGCGCGTCCAAGATCCGCAATACGCCGCTTCGCTGTTTGCCGGCAACGACTTCTTCCGCTCGGCGCTCGCGTTTGCGAGCATCCTCTTCGCGAGGCCGTTGTACGGTAACCTCGGCGTCGCCCGGGGCACGAGTCTGCTCGGCGGTCTGAGCACGATCGGCATCATCGGCATCTGGCTGCTGTACTTTTACGGAGGCAGGCTGAGGTCCATGAGCAAGTTTGCCATCTCCTCGGACTGAGATGGGTTTATGAGGAATGTACGACATTTGGACTTTGGATTCAGGCACAGCGCGGCGTATAATGACATTACATCATGACTGGTTTTAGAGACGTACTTGGATACGAGACATCAGGGGGCAATGGACGTATAGATGAGCTTGAATGCAGAGAAGAGTAATAGAGTAAATCTCAGCAGTTTCAGAGCAAGCTTGCTTTTGAGCTGATACCAATCGAGATCTATACAGTTCTCCTGCATCTGATTGAAAAAGGACGGCCCGAACATTATGTTTTCTGACCACATGTATCACCCAGGGTTGTGTCCTGCACAACATAAGGACTTTAAGCAGCGGCCATTCAATTCGGAAAAAGATTTGACAGCCTACGTAACATACCGGTCCCGGTAATAGCCAGGAATAGCAACAGGAAACCACTGGACTAAAAGAAAGCCACCAAGCGCGCAACCTAGCGACGATTGTGATTACGAAACCCGAGATGCCTTTGCCAGTCTGCGTCTCGCCTAATGCCCAAGCCCAGAAAAAGACGCGCCCATGAGAGCCAAAGCCGAGGCGACGCGATGGCCGGATGAGGGAAAATCGTATTTCTCCCAGTGCCTCATGGTATAAATAATACCACGCTGAAAGGATGTCTTGGCTCCACAAGAGAAGGATGAGTTGCCGGCTTGACGTTCAAGCCGAGGCATCCAACCAAGGCTCGCCGAGATGCTTGTATTCTGGGTACATACCGCCTGCCACAAGTGCATAAGGGAGTTTAGCCTCCCACCAGTAGCTTTTTCCAAAGAACCGCAATACGATAACGACTCTTAGGAAACAAACAGCAGCCTTACGTCCTGGGACCTGAGCACCCTAATGAAGCATGATAATTCAAGTGACTTTGGCAGTATGCATCCTGACTTGTGATAAAAACGGCTGCGTGAGCAGCCTTTGATGACATTATCTATATACTGTCTAGCCAGCCTGGGGCTTTCGACGTAATCAACCATCTAACCAGTTGCTGTTTTCCCGTTCATGCAGTAAACGCCCGCTTCCCTAAGAGAAATCACATGTTCATCACGCCCTCGAGTCCCTCCGCAGCAGACTGCCGACATCGTGCAGTTTGACGTTCTCCATAGGCTGCGCGCCGCGGTCGACCCGGCCCCACCCGGCGCCCCAGGTCGGAAACACGCCGGGGGCGACCTGCTCGGGAGGCATCTGTTCGTCGACGGCGCCCATCGTTCGCCCGTATGACGACGACACGCCGCTGTTGCGGAAGCTCATGGCGTACTCGTCCGTGCCGCCGATGCTACTGCCGGGGCCGCCGCGTTCCTTCCGCCTCTTGCGCCACGACCGCGTCTGACTCCTCCGACGGCGCTCCTCCTCGGCGAGCAGATCAGGGGACGTCATGATGCCGACGCGGGCGACCTTGGCGGCGCTGGAGCGCGGATAGTGGAAGCCCGCGGGTTGGCCGCCGGCAAAGGGGTTCCATTTGGAGTGGTGGTGTGGGTAGTGTGATATGCTGCCGTTGCGGCCGCGGTTGTATGAGGTGGGTGTTTCGCCGGCGAGCTCTTCGAGCGTCATGCCCTTTGTCTCCGGGATCAGGAGGGATGAGAGCATGCCGAGGAACATGAAGAGGGCGAAGAGTTCGAGGAGGCGGTCGAGCCAAGGCGAGCAGGCGTTGCCGTGGCAGTCGGCGGGGGAGTCTTTGGAGAGAAGGGGAATGCTGATGACCTGTGCGAGGATGGCGCCGATTTTGCCCATTGCTGCGGATATGCCGTGTCCTGTGGAGCGGTATCGTGTTGGGAAGCACTCGCCGGGGACGATAAACGTGGTGGTATTGGGGCCAAAGTTGAAAAAGAACTGGCCGATAATGTAGAGTGTGAGGAAGACCGTGTGCGAGAGCTGGTGCAGCATGAAGCCGAGGACGCAGAACAGCACGGTTAGCACGAAGAAACCCAGCATTTGCAAAGGTTTGCGGCCCATGGTGTCGATGGCAAAAACGGCCGCCCAGTATCCGGGAATGGCGCCGGCGCATGACAGGATGATCATGCCGACTGCTTGATTGTGTAGTTTTTGGTATAAGTTGTCGCCGTCAGCATAGCCAATAGCTTGAAGCACAACAGTATTATTCAGACCCAGGCCGTAAAATGCCAAATCCTGCTGATTGTGAGTGCTTGCGGAGGTTTCGATTAATTGAAGTACTTACCAGGAAAAACCAGGACAAGGCAGTGCCCATGAGGACTTTGAAGTTTTTCCATTGCGTAAAATATGCCCATGTGTCGCGCCAGGATGCACTAGGGGTGTTGTAAGCCGGCCCCGACTCCTTTTTCATCCTCGCCTGGAGTTCGGGGTCAACGTCGCCTTTTGACTTGCTCGACATGTAAGCTCGGATGTCGGCGTCGGCTTTTTCGACATCCTGCTCCACGTCAAAGGTATAGCGAGGTGTCTCTGGGATGGTAATTCGGTAGTACAAGGCGAGGCAAGCCGGGATGGCTCCAACGCCCACAATGATGCGCCAGGAACGATCCGCAGCGAGCTGACAGCGGTCGTGGCAGGCGGAGATGCTAGCTACGTCGAGGTAAGAGTCTTTGAAGGCTTCGGCGGTAACGAGAGCGACGACAGCTGCACCCAGTTGACCCAGGCCTTGCATCGAGAAAACGGCCGCGATCATGGCTCCTCTCCAGCGAGTTGGGGCAAATCTGAAATGCGTCAGCTTGCGCAATCAAACGAGCACATAAACCAAACGAGCCCATATGATTTTGGAGACGACCTACTCTGAGGTGATTACCGAGCTGAGCGGGTAGTCGCCGCCGATTCCTACGCCCTAAGTCGTGTTAGCCAAGCAGAACTTCAGCTTGTTGACGGCAGCCTTACCATGATGACCCTCCAGAACACCATCAGTCCTGTAAAGCTGACCGACTGGCTGGGCGATACCAGCGCAGCGCTCAGCGTCGCCAAGATGATGATGCCCAGTTCCACACCATACATCCTCCGTCGGCCAAACACATCGGCTAGCCACCCAAACACCACTTGGCCGATGACGATTCCGGCACTGGTCGATGCCTTGAGGGCCGAGTTGACGGGCCCGGGCAGCTCGCCATTGTTTCCGCCGTACCCGTGCGAGGCTTGATCGGGAGGACCCTGCCAGAAGACTACGCCGATCAGGTTGATGATGAGGTTGATGGCGAAGATGTCGTACGAGTCGAGGAAAAATCCAACGCCAGCAACCAATATGGCTCTCACATCTGGGATTCGTGTTAGTGTCCACTTGCGGATCAGCCAAACGACAAGGGCATCGACGAACGGTATAAGCCAAAGGGGACCTTGTCAATCTCGCTCAGTGCCAGTCGTCTCCGCAGCGCGGGGTCTGATATGTGAGAGTAGTCGTTGTAGAAGTTGTGAAAGGCCTTGTTGCCTCCGTTGGTCCGGCGATGGCCCCCGCGTTCGGAGGGGGTCATGGGCGGCGGCAGCATGTCATCCATCTTGGGCAACGTCGCGAGAACGAAGGCTCGAGCGGCGATGCGATGGCGAGGGTTCACGATGGCAGCGTTGCCCGATCTATGCCGCGCTCGTTTGCCGGGCTGCCATGGCGGAGTTGAGTGTAGTCCGTGTGCGAAAGTCGATGCTCCTCCAAAGTCGAAGTCGAGTATCGTCGGCGTCGGCGTCACAAGCAGAATATGGTGCAGTCGGGTGGACGAGGCGCGTTCCGGGGAGACAAGAAACGGGCTGCTCGGGTATCGAGAGACAAGACCGTTGCGGCTGAGATTTCTGGGCGTTGAAGATCAGGGTCGGGTCAGAGTTCAGGCGGCTCGGACGCAGGTGGGCGGGAACGAAGGGGTGTGGGAGAGTTTAAAGGGCAGAGGTGCATTCCCCCAAGACCAAGACCAAGACCAAAGGGGGGACTGCAGAGACGCATGCCACTTGCGTCCCGCCCGATCCGTTCTGCAGGACCTTCGTAATGGTACGGCAATGGGGCGGACGGGGGGCTGAACGTGGGCGACAGGGGGACGGCAAGGCTGGACTGTTGCAAGGGGATGCCTGATCCAAGGGGGGGAGGGGCCCTGCCGCGAAGTGACCGATTGGATGCGCGGGATGATGGAATGGGAGGGGGGCACGTCGTTTTGCGTGGATGAGGAGGGTCTCTCTTCTTTGGCAGCGATGGTGGGTGATGGCGAAGAACAGGTCAGGTATGGTGCTGGCTCCAGGAACGAGAGGCCCCAAAGTCTAAAAAATGAAGTGTGTCGGCAGGCAGAGAGTCTGTCGTCGTTTTGGGAAGGGCAGAGTCCGATCCCGAAGCGCAAATGTCTCAACTTGTCGCGCCAGCGACGAGAAACATCGAATGATGCAGGGGAAATAGACTTTCTTTCTTCTCTGCCAGAACGGGTTGACGAGACGAACGAGAGCCGCCAAATGAGTCCAATAAGAAGAGCAGAGGAAAAAAAAAACCAACGGCGGCCGGCGTTGTCGCTAGTGAGAGAAGAACACGGCACAATGGTCCAGGACTGCGCTGATTCCGGCGCCACGTGCTGCCGTTGTGCCCTCCTGCTAGGGGACGCTGCATCGGGCTAGAAAAAGTGTTGAAGAAAACGGCCCCCGAAGCAGATGAATGTGCGAGCGAACCTCCGCCTGAGCACCTTCCCTCCCACCTTCGCATCCGGAAGCTGCGCAGAGACAAGCGCACGGCAGCCTGGGCAGACAGGCGGGCGGCCGACAGGGCAGGTGCAACCCTTCCGGTTCCACTTCTTCACCGTTGAACCGTGACACCAGCAGCCAGCTCCGGGCTGGCACCTGCCCGCACTGCCCGGTCCAGGGATTTTTCCAAGTGCCTTCCAATATGAGAGCGCATCCGCAGGGCCGCAGGGAAGGCGCACTTTATGCGGTGGTTCCTCCCCACCGACAACCTCTGCGGGCGAGCAGGGGTGGTCCTTCTAGAAGCCCGCTGGAAGTTGGAGCACCAACCACACGGAACCCGTCTTGACGCAGACCAGCGCCAGATCCGTCCCGATTGGCCGCCCGTCACCCAGCGCCGTGGCGGCCTTACCCATCCTGTGGTGCCTCGACGACGCATCAAACACGCTGAAAACGCGTCCTCTTTCTGCCGTCCAACGAGCAGACGGACGCCGTGTTCGCTCCCCCAATCCCACGACACTTGCCGGCGTCTTCCTCCATCTGGCACAGCAGCAGACGCATCGTGACAACACACGCCTGCTGCCCCAAGGGCCTCCCGTCCGCCTCGCTGATGACAGGACCACACTGCAGTTCTGAGCCCCCCACAGTCTCCAGATCTGCCAATGCCCTCGCCTGGCTCTTCACCGAACGGTGAGCCCCACCGCCAGGGATTCCCCGGGCCAATGGCAGGGATTCCCTCCGACACGTGGACCCCCGACCCCGAGGCTTTTCCGTCCCAGAATCCCCCATCACCCATCGTCCTTTGCCCCTTCACGCTCGGTGTGGGTGGTGGTAGCCTGGTGGAAGCCTGGTGTTGCCTGCTTCTCGAACGACAGCTCACGGTGGAGCAGCTCCGGTCCAGCACTAACCTCCTCCGCCGAGTCGTGCTCGCTGCTCAGCGCCCGGCTGACGTAAAGAATTGCTCAATGCGACGTGCTGCCGCCTGGTCGCCTGGGAATAGCGGCAAGCTCGTGGTCTTTGCGCCAGATTAGCTTTTGTTTCACGCTGCGCTGTCACCTGATTGGCGAGTCATCTGCGCGCGTCTGGTTCTAGCTTCTTGTCGATACTTGGAGCTTCGCCGCCGCCGCCGCCGCAGCTGTCCTGGCCTGACATGTCTTCAGGAATTACCCGCGAGAGTGTCCGTCTGGTCTGTCTTGCGCGCGGGAGACAGCGAAGGCCACGAGAGTGACCTGGCGCAGGAACAGAGAGCGGGCAACTCACACGGGAAGGTAGCTCGAGTTGACACACTTTGTTGCCTCATTGGCCCGGACGGTGTCAGAGACGTCGGCCATACGGTGTCCCACTGCGTCTCAGTAAACTCGCCGTCCAAGCTTGGAACCACGTACCGTATGGACCTAGACCTCATGGACCGGCGGGACCAAAATCTCCGGGCGTCAAATGCGAACCTACGCCCCTCGCCTTACCTCCGGATGCGATCGGTAATTGTATGCGGGTACTTGTTCCGCCTTGCGAGGCTCTGGGCCTGTCTGACACGTCACATTCAATCTCAAGCAAGCAACGCCGCATGAATCCGTTCCATTTTTTACACCGTCTATTTCCATATGATCGCTGACTTGTTGAAAGAATCCAGTCCTGTTGAAACACAGAAAATATAAACACACAGAAACTCCACCAGTCCAAGTACCACTCTACCAGGCCGTTATGTCCTCGACTTCGGCTTCGCCAAAGGTGCTGCTCTTGGTCAGCTGACCCACGCACACTTCCTCAACCTCCTCGCTCTTCTTGCTCATGATGTCGGGCAACGTCTCCTTCAAGAAGTCGAGCACGTAGCGGTTCACCTGCTCGAACTGGAGCAAGAAGGCGTCGTGGCCCTCGGGGCTGTCGATCCGCTCCAGCCGGGCATTCTTGACGTGCTCCGCAATCTCTTCCTGCTCAGCAAACGTGAACAGGCCATCGCTCTCGATGCCCAGGACGAGCGTAGGCTGCTCGATCAGCGCGAGGGCCTCGGCAATGGTTGGCGCGCGGTCGCGCGAAACATCGTGGGTGTCGAGCTTGCGCGTCATGGCGATGTAGCAGTTGCTGTCGAACCGCTTGACGAACTTTTGACCCTGGTAGCGCAGGTAGGACTGCGCAGAGAAGTAGGTCGACGTCGGGAGCTTGTCGCCGCCCGTCAGGCTCTCCGTCTGCGGGCCGTGGAACTGGGGGTCGGGAGACTCGGTGACGGCGTCCGCCGTCGCGCCGTTGACCGGCGCCTCTGAGGTGCCGCCTTGGCTGTTCTGCCGCGAAATGGTGACGCGCTTGACGTTGTGGCCGTCGTTGTGGATGTGGAAGTGCGCCTCGGACGGCGTGCTGGGCCTGGGCTTCTCGCGGATCGTCTGGCGCCGCGAGGGGTCAGGCGTGTTGCGCCCGAAGCGGGACTCGAAAGAGTTGCGACTGCGGTAGGTCAAGAGGGCGGACATGCGGGCGGCACCAAGGCCGGTTGACGGCGGGTCTTCGAAGGAGTAGTAGCCGTCGTCGTACTTGGGGTCGGCGTAGATGCTCTGGCGCTGTGCCTCGCCCCAGCTGATGCCCCACGCGCTGTGTCTGCTCGACGTCGCGATGGGCACGACGCAGCGGATGTAATCCTTGCCCAGATACGCCCACTCCAAGACGAACATGCCGCCGAGAGATCCACCAATGACTGCGGCGATTTGCTTCACTCCAAGCTCATCCAGTAACAACTTGTGGAGGCTGTAGAAAACATGTCAGCTTCAATTTGCAGTTGAATGAATGTGTTGAACTCACTTGACATCGTCGCGAATCGTCGTCAGGGGAAATTCGGGTCCATATCTGCCCTTGGACGGATCTCCATCCTTGGCAGTGACTGGGCTTGCCGTGCCGTAAGGACTTCCAAGACTGTTCATGCACACGATGAAGAATCTCGACGTGTCAAAGGCTCTGCCGGGCCCTCCGAGGAGAGGTCCCCACCAGTCACTGACGTCTGCGCTGCCGGTCAAGGCGTGGCAGATGACCATGGCGTTGTCGCCATTCGGAGAGAGCTTGCCCCGCGTTGTGTAGGCGACGGGGACATTCGTCAAAGTAACTCCGGATTCGAGAGTGAAGGACGGGATGATGGCGATTTGTTGCTCCGGAATCAGGGTAGCAAACGGGTTCTCAGGCTGCGTCGAGGTTCTTTCTTACAGGTATTCAGCCACCGGTCTTCTCATCTCATGCAAACGTTTTGAGGGGATGTGGGATGATGCAGGGCAGGGGGGAGCAGGGGACAGGGGCATCATGACCACTTGATTCATGAACGATGGCAGTAATCAGGTGATTTGGGTCTACGGGAACGCAATTGAGGTGCGGCAACACCCCCAAGTTGAGGTTATACTGACCGTATCTCGGCTGAGAGCCGTTCTGTAAATTTTGAGCAGTCATCCCGATCTCGGACCGACGAGCGGCAGCAAAAAAGCTTCGCAGATCCAACGGTGATGCCGTAAAGCTGGTGATGCAAAAAGAAGCAGTGAACAAGAGTTGACAAGGGCAAGGTCGCTAGGACTTTTGGCCCCTCCGCGATGGCGAGATATGCGAGATATATGAAGAATCTGGGGATTGGGCTTGCTCAGAGTGAGTCTGTGACTGGTCGACGTTCAGTGACAGAAGCCAAAGACCTGCGCTGAAAATGGCGTAATCGCTCCGGGGGGGCTACTGTGGTGCAGTCAACTTTTTTCTGCGTGTGAATCATTGGCTACGCGGGGTCGATGAGTCAGCTCCATGGCCGGTCGGTCGGAGCCAGCAACCTGCGGCAGGCGCGAGTGTTGGGGCCAGGTCCTCGCGACTGAAGATTCTGGCACCGCCCCCGCGCATTTGCAAGTAACCGATACATGCGGCCAACCGGTAAAGATAACTGGACGTGGCTCCACCCACACAGCCTTGCCCTTCCGTGAGGCTGCTACCCGTTTGCGGTGGATCCGAAGCTCTTTGCTGAGGTGGATTGATGCAACTACCTCTTCACGCGAGAAATCGTCCATCCTCACCTTTCCGTCGCCAACACGCCCACGCCCCCAAAAAAACGTCTCCCGACCCCAACAGGGCGACTCATTTCTGTACATCATTGCAACTCTGTTTCGCCGAGCCAGACCGTTTTATCGGCCAGATACGATTGTGCCGTCTTGATTTTAATTTCCTTTGTTGCACGTCATTCCTTGGTCAAGCTACACGCGACGAGCTCCCAACCCCGACCGTTTCCTCCATCTGGTACTTTTTTGCTCCTCCTCCATCGCCGAACTTGCGCCCACGAAGACGCCTCGCTGACCACAGAATGTCGACAGGAGCGACACTCAAAAGATACGCGCGTTACCAATGAGATCGTGAACGGACTGCGATCGAGAGAGCACGATGCCTCCGAAGCGCAAGGCTCGCGGCGGCCTTGCCAACGAGGGCGGCAGACCCTCCCCCCATCGGCCTGGAGACACAAACATGGGCCAGCGCGACCGCGACTTCTCCGAGGGCGGCGGCCGAGGCGGCCGCGGTGGTAGAAACACCAGGAGAAACGACCGTCGAGACTCGGCCCAGGGACAGCAGTCACAGCAGTCGCAGCAGTCGCAGCAGCCCGCGACGAACCCTTCAAGCGCCCCCCGCGTCACTTCTCCGACTGTCCCCCGCCCGCCATCCGCGGCATCGCAATCCCAGCCGCCGCATCTGATCGCGACGGATCAAGCTTCCGCACCGATATCCCACCCGCCGTCCCCGGTACCGACGACCTACTGCTACGAGCACATCACCGACGATGCGATCGCTTCCTGGACGGCCGGTCGCAGACAGGAATTGATCGAGCACGCGAAGCAGTCTAAAGCCGACGTTGATATTGAAGAATTGACCAGCATCTACCAAGAATTCATCCATGCGGTCGTCGAGGGTCGTCTTTCGCCCTCCGACGCTGGCGCGTGCATGAAGGAGATACTAGGCTCAGAATCGCAGGAAATGATTAAGGAGTCTTTCTCATTCGAGCCTCACACTCTCTTTCTGGACACGCTGTCCATCATCTTCGACAACGATCGAGGTCTCTTCAGGCCGCAGCTCCGAGACTTCATCCAGAGCGCCGGCGTGTCGCCCGCACTATTACGCCAGGTTCTCGATGCCCAGCTGTTGCAGGACCTCGGCCTCATCCGAGATACCTTTGTCAAGCTCGGGATCAGACACGCCACCAACCTACTCTACCGACAAGCGAACTACAACCTGCTGCGTGAAGAAACCGAGGGTTACTCCAAGTTGATGACGGAGCTGTTCACCACTAGCAACTCGGAGCCCCCAACCGCCGAAACGGTTGTTGCAGCATTCGAACGTCTCAAGGGTCTTATTGGAACATTTGACCTCGACGTCGGCCGAGTCCTTGATGTGACGCTCGATGTCTTCGCAGCCGTGCTTATCAAGCAGTTCCGGTTCTTCATCAAGCTGCTCCGCGTCAGTTCATGGTGGCCACGCAACCAAAACCCTGCTTCTTCGGTTTACGCCGGCGGCCTGCCCAACTGGGCTCTGCCTGAGTCCTCCCATTGGACATCCAGTGAGGAGTCCGAGTTGGCGACCGCCGAACTGAGGCGCCAGCGGGATGTCGAGTTTTGGAACAAAGCACGTGAAAGCCACGTGGATGCCTTCTTTCAGCTAGGAGGGAGAGAAGTAACAGACGATCATCTCAAGCTCTTGGAAGCATCCGAGTCCACGACCGAAGCCGAAGTCAATGCCGCTTCGGCATGGATGAAGGCCACAAAGACACTCCCTCCCCATGGTAACCGCACCGCTGCCCAGCTTCTCGGCTTTAAGCTGCGGTTCTACTCCTCCGACGCCCGGGACGCCGACGACGTCTTGCCGGCCAATCTTCTTTACCTTGTTGCCCTTCTCATCAAGGTTGGTTTCATGTCACTGGTGGACATCTACCCCCACCTCTGGCCTCTCGACGAAAACATGGAGGCTCTGAGAGAAAAGCGGATGAAGGAGCTCGAAGAAAAGGAGAGGCAAAGCCGCCCTGGTGCAGCACAGAACGCCCTTCTCATGGCAGGTGCTCTCCCCGACGACACAGCACCGCTGCCAAGCACTCGCACGCGCGACGCTGCTGGCAAGACAGACGCGGAATCCAAGACCGATGCCGCCGCGGATGAGAAGGAAAAGCTGCCGGAACCTATGGAGCAGAAGGCGGCATTGCTCATCTGTCTGTTGACGATTGGCGCAATACCTGAGTCTCTCTTCATTCTTGGGCGCTTCCCTTGGCTTCCCGAGGCCTTTCCCGAAATCCTGGACCGAATCCATCGCATTCTGAACCACAGCATCGAGAAGGTCTACCAAGAGAGTCGACCCACTCCCATCTGCTCTGCCGAGTGTCCCTCAAAGCCAGTTGCCGACATTGACCAGAGCGGCGTTCCTAAGGGCACCATCAAGCTCACCAGCACTCCTACCAAGAAGTCCATGCGCTGGCCGTTCCCCGACGGCTTCGATGGAAAAGACCAACATTACAGGTTCTACTGGGATGAGTGGGCTGACAACGTCCCCGTCTGCCAGACTGTGGAAGATGTCTTCACTCTCTGCGACACTTTCTTGAACATCTCTGGTGTGAGCATCGGCAAAGACGCTGCACTATTGGCCAAGTTTGTCAGCATCGGAGCCAAGAGCCTCGGAGAGGACCGCTCCCAGGAGAATCTCGACCGATGGCAGGAACTCCTACGACGTGTTCTTGTCCCTGCGCTTAGCATGACGACCGCCAATGCTGCTGTCGTCAACTCTGTCTGGGACCTGCTGAAACTCTACCCCGTCACGGTTCGGTACTCAATTTACGCCGAATGGTTCGAGGGACAAATATCGAGATTGCCAGCCATGAAAGCTGCCTTTGCTCGGACACGTGTCGAGACGAGAGGCGTCATGAAGCGCATCTCATTGACCAATCTCAGTGAGATGGCCAAGTCGCTAGCCAAAACCAGCTACTCCTCGCCAGGCATTGTGTTTAAGGAGGCACTGAGCCAGATCGAGTCATACGCCAATCTCATCGAGGCCTTCGTCGAATGTGCCAAGTACTTCACAGACTTGGCGTACGATGTTCTGATCTGGTCGTTGATGAGCTCGCTCGGAGGCAAGCAGCGAAGCCGCACCCAAGAGTCGTCGATCCTGTTGACCAGCAAATGGCTTCAAGCCCTGTCCAAGTTTGCCGGTAAAGTCTTCAAGCGATACTCCATCTTGGATCCAACTCCCATTCTTCAGTACGTCAACGATCAACTCTTCCAAGGCAACTCGACCGATTTGATCATCCTCAAGGAGCTTGTGGCTTCGATGGGAGGTGTCGTCCAAGTTCTCGACTTCACCGACGAGCAGATTTTGGCCATGTCTGGAGGAGAGGTTTTGCGCCGACAAACTCTTCTCGGTCTTCAAGACAAACGATTTGAGTCTGCCCGCAGTGCCAAGCGTCTGATGCAGTCTTTGGTTGACTCCAAACTTGCCGGACGCCTGCTCATCAATATTGCCCAGTACCGACAGTCTGCCATCTACAAGCTCCCGGATGACGAAGCCCACATCAAATACATTGGTTCCGTTATCGACGACAGCCACCAGATCTTGGTCCAGTATCTCGACCTGCTGAGGACCAACCTGGAGCCCCAAGACTTTGACTCGCTAGTACCTGCCATTCCTCATCTCATGGACGAATATGGTCTCGATGCAAGCTTAGCCTTCCTCATCGGTCGAGAGGGCGTTTCCCACAACATGTTTGCGAAGAAGTCGGACGAGCCAACCACCACCACCGATACCGACGGCGATGTGTCCATGGCGCAGAACGCTGCCGAAGCTGGCGAAACCACCAAAGAGGCTGGCGAGGGAGATGAGAAGACGATGACCCCCGCAGAGATTAGAGAGAAGGCAAAGAAAGAAGCGATGCGTCAAATCCACGAGGCCCTTGAGCCTCTTATCGCGTCGATCCGGCCCATTACTCCAGCCTCCTCCTGGGACAAACTCAGCCCGGAGTTCTTCGTTCTTTTCTGGGCTCTGCAGCTCGGTGACATTGAAGTCCCTGCAGCAAGCTACAACAATGCCCACAAGAGGATTTCGAACCTGCAGAAGGACCTCACCAAGGACCGTTCGGACATGAGCCGGAGTGGCATCAATAAGAAGGAAACTAAGAAGGCGGAGCTTCTGAAGATTAGCAACGAGCTTCCGAAGGAGGCGGACATGCAAATGAAGAGAGCGCGCGTCGTCCGAGACTACATGTCGGACCGGATGAGCACGTGGTTTACCGGCTCAGTCACGAAGTTGAACGGCGTGTCAGATGCGATACTCGAGCAGTGTCTGCTTCCCCGGCTGGTACTCTCCGCTAGTGATGCTGAGTACTCCTACGCACTGATCAGGAAGCTTCACAGTTTCGGCGCACCCAACTTCCGGCTCAAGGCGTTGTATGACAGGATCTTCAACGTCAATCGACTCCGATCGATGATCTTCACTTGCACTGTCCGCGAAGCTGAGCATTTCGGAAGGTTCCTCAACTGCATTCTGAAGGACCTTGCCAAATGGCATCGCGACACCAACGCTTTCGAGAGGGAAGCTGTTGGTAAGCGAAGCAATTTGCTCGGATTTGCCTCCGAATTCGATGAGAACGGACAGCCATCATCTTATTATGATCATGCGCAGTTCCGAGACATTCTTTACGGATGGCACAACAAGCTCAACCTGGCATTGAAGTCTTGTCTCGGTGGTATGGAGTGGATGCACATTCGCAATGCAATGACGATTCTCAAGGCGGTCCTTGAGTTCTTCCCTGCCGTTACTTTCATGGGCAACCAGTTCATTGAGCAACTCAAGACAATCACTGAGCGCGAGGCCGCATCCAAGACCGCAGCTGCTGGAGAGGAAGGTCATCGTGTGGACCTGTCAGTTGCTGCTCAAGGTGCTCTGTCTGAGTTGCAAAGGAGGAAGGCGAAGTGGGTATTGCCGGCAGGCTTCCGCCCCAACATGGTAAGCAAAGCTATGACACATCAAGACTAGAACATGCTAACGTCTTTTCAGAACGGACAGGCCCAAGGAAAGGCCGGCGAGTCCTCATTTCTCCGTCCGACTGCAAACGAATTCAAGCCTGGATCAGCCAAGGGTGCGGCGGAGCAAGAGGACGGCGAGGTCAAGGACGGCAAGGATGCCGAAACCCGATCGTCGGGCCCTTCAGCTTCAGCTACCCTCAGTCAAAAGGATCCCAACCTTCCTCCGAAGCCGTCTGCTGCCCAAAAGGAGGCAGCCAAATCGACAGCCACCCCTCAGGCCAACTCTGTGCCGTCCAGCAAACCGTCAACGCCAAAGCAACCTGTTGGTACCCCGTCGTCCAATCATGTTGGCCAGAGAGATGCGCAGAAGCAGACTCCTTCGAGCACCGGCCCGGACAGAAATGCGCATAGTCTGCCCAAACGGCCGGACGTGCCCATTCCGCACTATCGCAGCCACTTCAACCCCGACAGCCTGCCGGAGCGCCGTGATCAGAGAGAGACGCGGGAACCTCGTGGTCCCAGAGACGCTAGAGAACCTCGCGAACCCAGAGATCACAGGGATCCGCGAGACAGCAGGGACCCTAGGTTCCCTGAGCCCGCTCGTCCTGACCGCAGCCGCGAGTTCGCCAATCAAGAGAGGCGTGTGCCGGATGCCCCGTCCAGAGATGCTGGTCGCTTGTCGGAGAAGGATTGGCCCTCGAGACAGGAGCCTCAGCCTCCACGCCGCGAGCACGGCGGTCATGATCGCGACAGCCGTCCTCCGCGAGATAGGCAACCTCCAACAAACGGACGTCCGTCCGAACCTGGTCGATTGGCACGCGAAACGGTAAATTCTACACCGCCTCCTCAAGCGCCTCAGCAGCCCTCAGAGGAACCACCCATTAATTCCGCCAGACTCGCTCTGATCCAGGGTGACCAACCAGAAAGGCCAAGCCGCTCAGAGCGGCCTCCAAGGTCCTCTGAGACTGACCGACGAGGTGGCAGAGGACCGCGCGGAGGCGAACCGGATCGTTCTGACATTATCAACCCGGAGCGCGCTGCTCTGATTGGCGAGAGTCGCCCAGATGTGCCAGTCCGTCCGGCACGAGATGAGCTTAGAGACAGAGGGACGCCTCGTGGTCACTCGCCCCGCAGAAGCGGACGTTTCAATCCCGACTCAACTCCGGACGTGGGAGGAGACGACAGACACGGTCGGACTCACCACTCAGATCACCGATCTTCCGCAAGAGAACCACATATCGAACCTCTCGCTCCCACTTCAAGACCCGACCGTGTGCCCGATCGAGACAGTGACAGATTCGCTCCTGATAAGAGCAGAGAGGCGTTCCTTGGTCCAAGTCGGGGTCCGGAGTCTGATCACAACCGTCAAGATCACAACTATGGGCGTTTGAATCCCATCCAATCGGTTGTGACCAACGATCCTCCTTCGGGACCACGTGGCCGTGGCCGAGCCGCCGCAAGAGGCGGCGCTATGGGAACCCCGAACTCAAGACCTGAACGGTTTCCGAACAATGACAGTCCAGCGCCTGATGAGCGACATCCGCCTACGGGGCCGGCTTCGGGCAGAGGGCGCAGAAACCAATACGACTCGAACCAGGCCATGAACTCGCCAACATTTGCTACCCCGGCAAATGCTCCTCACCCCGATCGCGTGCGGACGATAAACACTGGCCCTACGGGATCGCCCTCTCCAGCTCCGGGAGGCCCAGGAGGCCCAGGAGGCCCAGGAACATCATCTGGGGTTCATCCTGACCGTCTGGCTCAAATAGCACCACCTCCGCCCCCGCCTCCTCCAGGACAACCATCGAGTCATGGCCACCCTAGAGCGTCTTTGCCGCCTCTTAACACTCCAGACCGACCCTCGGGAGGTGGAGTTGTTAACAACCGAACACCGACTGGCAACTTTCCAGGACCTACCGACGGAGCGCCTTCTGGACCCGCATCTAATGATAGAGGCCGCAGCGGTGGCAGTCGCAGGCAGCTTGCGGGTATCAACAACACCTTACAACAAGCTCAAGCCAACATGCCTGATTCCAACCGAGGCACCACCATCCGAGGGCGCGGCGCAGCACGTGGCAGCATTGCTGGGTCTGATGCCCAGGTCCTAACAGGCGCATCCCCCATTTCTACTCCAACTCAAGAGCGTCCAGACCCTATCAGACAAGACCGAAGCCAAGCCAACGGAGACGAACACTCACACGACCGGAGCCGACGAGAGCACCGCTCCGAACGCGGCCGACAATCTAGACGAAGCAGCCGAGAACGAGAGCGCAGTCCGGAGCGTGAGAGAGATGTCAAGGAGCCGCGTGAGTATAGAGACCGAAGATCTGGTGCTCAAGGCCATTCCTCGAGCAACCGGGAGGAACGAGAGCCGAGGCGGTCGGGACGTGAGCCGTCAGGTAGCACTACCAGAGAGTCCCATTCCAACACAGCTCACGGAAGCAGCCGTGACAGCATGGGAGGCGGGCGTGAGCCGCGTCATCGCAGCGATCGTGGTGATGGAGGACGTGGAGACGGCAATTCGGGGGGCAGAAACGAAGAGTGGAGTGGAAGCACGCGTGGGCAGCCTAGAGGAGGACAACGCGACGGCGCATCGAGACAGGGGGACGACCGACGCGAGCCGCGAGAGGAGCGCGGCCGGAAGCGCAGGAGTGAGGACGCCGTCGGTCTTTCGAACGATCGCGAGAAGAGACAGAGACGTTAGGGACAGCTCTCGACCATGCCGGTGATGAGATTCGACTAGAGAGAAGTGTGTGCGAAACAGAGGAAAAGATTACTTGGGTCGATTACGACGACACGCGGCACAGAATGGGGCGAGAGAGAGAGAGAGAGAAGCAACACAATCCGCGACGAACATTCATTACACTGGCTTCTATTATTTTATTTTGCACATTTTGCACGACTGGTCAAAGGGCAGGGGCCGAATTCAAATTCAGATACACAAAGACAATCCACTCCGTGTCAAACAAAACACACCCGCATCCTTCGCTCGGAATATGGGGCACAATCCTGGGAAGAAGGGGCAAAAAATATTCAGTACCCTATCTGCCTGGTGTTGCACATTCAAGCCAGAAAACTCGTACGGAATTCCGACTAGGCGACCTAAGACTTTTTGCATGGCACCCAACGCCAACGCATACATAATGATTCATGTTTCTTTCGGCAACTTCTATTCTATGATACCCAAACCTTTTTCCCCATCACGGCCGCCTCCTGCGATTGCAGCCTAGACCGGACGCGTGTCTCTTAGAAACAGCCGACCCACGGACGTTTCGGCCACTGTAGAACATCTCTATTCAGAGGACTTTCGGGGCGTACATTTTCTCTGACCCAGGTTGAAAGGGAGGATCTCGGACGAGGGGTTGCTTCTTTGTGTGATTGCTCCAGGTAGAGGGGTAAAAGTGTCCTTTCAGAGGCGTTTGGGAGGCATGGCATTACTGAAGGACGGCGGGATGTGTAATAGAGCTCTGAGACCCAGGACGAGGGTGTGCTACTCGACGAATAGAGTGAACAAGAAGCTTGTCTGCTGCCTAGTGTATTGTGAACACGATGCTGCTTTCCTGTAAGTTGTGAGAAGGTGCCACAGTCGTGCACTCAAGGGTGGGTATCGTGAACTGCTCACAGCCAACGGCAGGCGTCAGGTGCGGAATTTGACTGTCAAGCACCGCTGCTCCCCGAGACATGGTTTTGCGGAGTGGTGTACAGTGAGTGCCGTTGAGGGTCAGTTCAGTTCTGACCAAGACCGCCCGCCTGTGATGGTCAGTGGGACGTCTGGAATCAGCGTATTGCAGTGATGATTAAGAGGACGTCGAGGACTCGATGCCTCGGGGCGGATTGCATGCTTTAGACCTAGAGCCTCTCAGGAATCCGCGGTCATTGTGTGTTGCTGTCCGCGGTATGACAGTCGATGTATCATCTTTGACTCGGGCGATGGCGTACAAAGACGGACGGGTGCTCCTAGAGTAAGGTGGTCTAAAGGGGTCTGGACGGCCGCGACGAAGGCGGTGTACCTCGACGACCTTGACCTGGTCGACAGACTTTTGGCTTTATCGACGGGCTCGAGAGACCCTGCCCGGTCTTACCGCAGACGGTTGTGATGCTTGAACACACCGGCCGGCTGGGGCTTGTGCTGGGATGCTGTCCTAGTTACGGGGACCGCCGTGAGGGTTTTCTACCTGCGCTTACGGGGTATTCGACCCTTGGTGGTCTCCTGACCATGTCGCTCGAGGGCACTCGATGTAACTAGCACAGTAGGTATGCGTACAATACGGAGCACGAACGACAGCGGGCGTGGTTTTGGACTCTCGAAGCGGATGCGACTTGGACGAGACGGGAACACGAGGCGGCTGAAAAACGAGTTGAATGCCAGCCAGAGCCACCACGAGAAGAGCAGTCAATTCCGTAAAGCGGGCAGAGGATACTTGTCCGAAAGTCTTTCTGCTCGATACCATGTGCGGGATGAGGCTCTGCTTCGAGCCGCACACATACCGCATGCATCCATTTCACGGGGTCATTTTTCCGGTCGTCATGCGGCGTTGCTTTTCCAAGTATGCCGCCGATGCCAACGTGGTCCAAGAACCCACCACCAAGCTGCAGCCAGAAAATGCAATTACGGATCTTTCCCCCTTGCTGCTGTCTAAGTGCTTCATCCGGGATATATCTTCAAAGGTATGTTGCGGCCATACGAGTCCTTCGCGGCTTTCAGGGAGGCAGATAATGGGCACCTCTTGCCAGGTTTCCAGGGCTTGAATAATCCCTATTTAAGGCGATCTTCAGACGTGAAGTGGTTTGGGTCCGACCAGAGCAATGCGGTGTTGGTGATAACGGGACTCCGGCGGGGGGGGGGGGGGGGGGGGGGGGGGGGGGGGGGGGGGGGGGGGGGGGGCGGGGCGGCCGGCGGCGGCGCGCGGCGGGCCGCGG